>WYDI02023325.1:31069-96239 GCA_009867235.2 Psittacus erithacus | reverse complement strand
CTTAAACAGGGGAAGTTTAGATTGGATCTAAGGAAGAAGTTCTTTACTGTAAGGGTGGTGAGGCACTGGAATGGGTTACCCAAGGAGGTTGTGAATGCCCTATCCCTGGCAGTGTTGAAAGCCAGGTTGGACTGAGCCTTGGGTGGCATGGTTTAGTGTGAGGTATCCCTGCCCATGTCAGGGGAGTTGGAACTTTATGATCTTAAGGTCCTTTCCAACCCTAACTATTCTATGATTCTATGAAAATCCCTGCTGGACTTTTGCTCCGGCATAACTGACTTTCAAAGGCATAAGGAATTTCATCATATGTAACATTACAAGTCAGACTGGAGAATATATCACCTGGGCAAAATAGCCTTTGGGACAGCCTCTCTTTTTGTCTCTTCCTTCTCTGAAACCAGAAATCAAACAGACTTCTATTCCTGTTTCTAACTGATATATTAAGGCCAGCTTTAAAATATGTTGAGCATTTGTATTCATGAGAGGATTGAAATTTGCTTGATGCGTATTATTTATTCTCCATGAATGTTATTTCCTCTCTTAACTCATCAGTATAGCTCTGAGGAGATTTCATGTTGCATTCCGTTCAGTGCATCCTGTAAATTTAATGTACCTTGAATAGTCCAAGACCATCCTAACATGAAATTGGCTTCTGATCACTCTAAGGCATTTGATTATTTAGTGCATTTTAAATTCCTGTATCATTCTGTAGTCATCAAGTTAGCTTTATCTGAAGACATTCTGAGCTTGAAGTAAAGCATTAATAGCTATCCTATTACTAATACTGTTTTGTCAACACAGGAGATGACAGGAATGCTTTTCCTCCAATGCCATTCTTACCTCATCTTTTTATTTTTTTAATAAAACCCATTAATTCAGAACCTTGTACCTGAATAATCCCTGGTGCATAAGATGCTAATTTGAAAATGCTGTGAATTTAACTTTTTTTTCTTGCCCATTTATTGGTTGGCTTGTTGCATTAACAAGAAAACCAATCAGTTTAATTAGTTTCATGAAAATGAAAGGGAACTACTATTATTTTGCTAAAGCGCTAAAGGTAGTGCCACTTTAAACTAAACTAAAACATACCACAGGCTAAGTGACATGCTTGGTAGGGAGCATATCAAGCAATGGAAGAGAATTCTTATTTATTAGGACAACATTAGCATTTTACGGTACAGAGATTGATTACCCAGCCCCGATTTGTTTGTTTCTCACCTGCCATGCAGTGTTTTCCTTTAGGGTCTTGTATAATTCCCTATTTCCCAACAGTAATGGTGATTATTTCATTCAATGATAGATTATGTAGTCTGCATGTAATCAAGAAATGGTAGCAATTACATTCCAAATTTCAATACTTTTAAAAAGATGTTTACAAGGTAAATTTAAAATAATATAGATTAAGTGTCATGGTTTTCCTCCCAGAGAACAGAGTGAGAGATTCTTGTTTGTGTTTTCACTCTGTAAAGAATCCAATGTCATGCAGATTTTATTGATGGATTATTAAGACGACTTCTGCATTGTCACAATCACAAATTTATTTTGCCCTCATTAACACTGTCGAGGTGTGTATTAGGAAGTAATTCTGCTTAGGCTATACTCTCACATAAACTGGCTCACTGTGTAATTCCATTAACTGTTTTCGTGGTTACTTTTGACTTCACACCAGTAGGAGCTGGAGGGGAATTCACCCCAGAGACTTCACTGGGTAGGTCATCTGCCACTGAAATCTCCATTGTTCCTCCACGACAACTTTAATTCCCACAATAGATCAAGGGGAAGGGGGGGATCAAAAGAATCATACTAAAACCTAAAGTAAATTTGAAGGCTATTTTGAATTTGGGTCAATTGGGGTTTTAACTGTCTCTGAAGATTTTTAAAGACGCAATGTAGTCAGAGCATGAGTTTGGGGATCTTAAGGTTGAAGGAAGTAAATGCAGTCCTTGTCTTATTATATTTTAAGTAAGTGATGTGGTTAATCTTTGGGCATATCCACACCAATTCAACTGGCATGACTTCATTGATTTTGACCAAAATCATAAGAGCTTATGTAGTTAAAGGTGAAGCCAAGATATAAGCCTTAGATAGAAGGAAATGTGTAAGATCTTTGGTTGCCTGGGATTTTTTGACCAGCATTTCAGAAACAAATCAAAAGCATCCACCCCTGTCATCACTAACAAGACTGCAAAATTTAATTTTTGCAGTTCTTTATATTATGGTGCTACCTTGTAGAGAGGTGGGATAAGTTTCCTCTTGACTAACTTTAATATGAGGGGTGTCTGTAGTACGAGGGTGCAAATCAGCTATCTGAACACAGGTTTCTGTGGTATTCTGACTAGCCTTTAGGTGCTTCAGTTGAAAAAGTATAAGCCTCCTGTAGTTCCTGTGTTGCCCTAGAAGGCCTGAGCTATCTGCTTGGCTGTATCTCCAAAGACGCTCCATTTAGGCGACTGACATACCCCAGGTGCCCATTCAGCCAAGTGCCTATATTCAGGACAGTTATCTTCTGTTCTTGTCTAAGAAGGTCAAACCAAAATAGCCCATAAAATCTACAGAATGAGTCCTCCCTTCATTAAGTTCTGAAAAAGGTCAGAAAAATGCCATTCAAGAGCTTATCCCCTCCCTATAAACAGACTGCACTGTCAGGTGTAGCCATTCATGCTGTAAGCTCTGTAAGCTCCCCTCCTTCCTACCCAGGATGTTGCTGACTGTAAGTATAGTGAATATGACCTCTAGTAGTACAGTTCATCTCAAGATTGAAGGAGCTGATGTAGTCTCACATTGGAAAGTTCATTGAGAAATAATAATTCAGGCTTTGGAATAAAACTCAGGAAGTGTCCAGGCTCTGACAAGAGGGTTTGTATGAAATCTCTTAATCAGATTAGGGGATTAGTCATAGAAAAAAATTTGGAATCAACAGGGTCAAGAAGCAATTTTAGAGATAAATTGGTGTGTTGTTTTTTGTACGCAGCCCTTTTCCTGCTGGGCAGCATTTGGTTAAACTGCTACTAAGAGCCTTTACTTGTAAAGGAAACAGTAGAAAGGACAATGTAGAAATATTTTTTTAATATGAAGTAGCACGGTTTGTGGTCACTGCTTCAGCTGAGGTGGTGTGGCCTCTCCATTCTAACATTAGGATGAAAAAATGTCCTAAAATAAGAAGTGCAGTAACCTCCTTATCTTGTTTATTGATTAGATATTTTTAAGTTGACTCATTTGATTTAAGCAGAATGGATGCTATCTGCAGGCAGAAATAGGGACCAGTGAATTGTTCAGGTCAATTTGGAACTTTTTATCTGCAGTGCCAGGATGGTTTCATGTTCATTCTCACACTTTCATACTAGAGTCTCCTTGGGATGCTTTCTTGTCTGATTTTCTTCATATACACTTGTGTCTAAGAGGCTGAGTTGAACTTTTCTTGTATGTGAAAACTAAAAGTAAGGGTGCTTCTGTGCAACAGCACCTAAAGATTATTTACTTCAAAATACTTAGGTGTTCAAATGTTATATGTACTTTGAAAGTCTTCTGCTTAGCCTCTTGGCCAAATCTAGGAAAATGTTTACATGCTCGCATTGCCTCTGAGAGAAACAGAAATCAGGTGTGCAAGTACTTAGGTGTATCCACCTCTGTGGCTGATCCATTAGCTTATATAGAGGAGCCATTTCTTAATTGTTCTTCCACTATTTGCCTCTTTTACACGGAAGTCCAAAAAGTGTGTTCTTCAAGCAATTCACAGGGAATCAAACCACAAACATCCAAGGCTTAAGTGTAAAGTACTGGAGCTTGAAGGTACAAGCTAAACTTCTTGGTCAAGTTGGATCATCTTGGGACAGAAAAGAAAGGAAAATTCACCCCAGGTAATTTTGTTTTCAGGTGACACTAAGTTAGGCAAAAGTGCTGATCTGCATGAGGGTAGGAAGGCTCTACAGAGGGATCTGAACAGGTGGGATTGTAGGAAGTTCAACAAGGCAAAATGCCAGGGCCTGAACTTTGGTCACATCAACTCCGTGCAACAGTAAGGGCATGGGGAAGAGTGGGTGGAAAGTTGCTTGGAGAAAAAGTACCTGGGGGTGTTGGTCGACAGTCAGATGAATATGAGTCAGCTTGTGCCCAGGAGGGCAAGAAGGCCAATGGCACCCTGGCCTGTATCAGCAATAGCGTGGCCAGCATGGCCAGGGCAGTGATCATCCCCCTGTACTGGGCACTGCACCTCAAACACTGTTCAGTTTTGGGCCTCTCACTTCAAAAGAGTTATTTAGGTGCTGGTAGCCATTCCAGGGAAGGGCAATGGAGCTGATGAAGGATCTGGAGCACAAGAGTGATAAGGAACAGCTGAGGGACCTGGGGGGGTTTAGTCTGGAGAAGAGAAGGCTCAGAGGAAACCTCATCACTCTCTACAACTGCCTGACAGGAGGATGGAGTGAGGTGGGAGTTGGTGTTTTCTCCCAAAAAACAAGGTGATAGGACTAGAGAAAATGGCCTCAAGCTACACCAGGGGAGGTTTACATTGGATATGAGGAAAAGTGTCCAAACCACAAGGGTTATGAAGCCCTGCACAGGCTGCCCAGGGTAGTGGTGGAGTCACCATCCCTGGAGGTGTTCGAAAGATGTGTAGATGTGGCACTTAGGGACATGATTTAGTGGGGGACTTGGAAGTGCCAGGTTTACAGTTGGACTCGATGATCTTAAAGGTCTTTTCCAACCTAAACCATTCTACGATTCTATGTGAGATGATTGTTATCTGCACTTGTTTTTCTGTGTGGTCATATTACAACACCTCACCTGCTAGAGTTGTTATTTTGACATGACTTTTCTACACCACACCAAAATGCACATAATAAAAAATTACAGTTCTGTGTCTGCTATGCTTGTTATTAACGGTCTAGCTGATTAGCAGTGTGAACTTGCACAGCAGGGAAAATACACTGTTTGTACTTCTTTCTGGGGAAAACATAATTGTTTGGAAAGATACCAGCTTGTAATGTTTTATGTGGAGGTCTTTATATTGCTATTCAGGGGAGGAAAGGACAGAAGGAGGAACAGGAGGTCTCCTTTTACCCCCTAAAACACTGAAGACAGAAGTTGTATAGAATTTTCAAATGCTGTTAAGCAAAGCATTGGTTATCTGAGGATTCATTATTAATTGTTAATCAAACAGAATCCTTGATTATTAAACATTAATCAAACAGAAATGATGCGTCACCTCAAAAACACTCCTTTATTTTCAGTATTTGTAGTGCTTCACCATCTAAACAAAAGCATGGGATGGAAAAATGACTAAGAAAAAAGCTCTTCTGCCATAGTAATATAAGTAGTGATCGTTCCCAGCATCAAAACAAGCTTCTGAGATCCTTTTCCAAGCCCTGTTATTCTACATCCTTTTAATTACAAGTAAATGTGCCCCAGATGAAAAGTACTGATTTAAATACATGCTTGAACAGAATAAATTTCTATAGAAGAGTCTCTGTGAAAAGGAACGTTGGGCAGGAGGAGAAACATGAAGAGGTAAGACTTAGTGGAGAATAGAGAAGTTTAACAAAATGTTGTTATAACAGGCTTTCCAAAATCAGGAGGCAAAGTTCAAACATCTTATGATTATGAAATACTGCATTCATCTGCAGTTGCATCCTCATCTTGGAACTGCGAAAGCGGACACCAAGACATTCAGGCACTGTTGTGACATTTGAAAACTCAACAGCTGTAGAGCTATTCAGAGAATGAAAATGCTGAATGGAGCCACTAACCAGGTAAAAATAACAAAACAGACAGCTCAGGGCTACCAAGATGTTGACAATCCACAGAATGAGGGCAAATAATTGAAACATTAAGAAAAGAAAGAAGGCAAGTGACTGATGCGTAGCAAGAGTTAAAAAATTATTATTTGGGAGATGAAGGCTGGAGGCTCTTCAAAATCATGAAATTGAAAGCCAGTGAACCCGAAAAGGCAGTCAGAGTGGGGAGCCTGGCAGAGACCAAGGGAATGTAAAACTCCTACCTCACAAGCAAAAGGATGGGGGGCCTTAAAATATATAAGATCCTCTAAATGAACTGTTCTGTATAAACACAAATTATTATTTCCAGTATGACTAGGCCTGAAATGATTGTTACTTTTCTGTCTTTCCTGTACCCTACCCCAAACTAATCTATGGTCTATATCTCCTAAAGGGAAAGTAGCAGTTATTTTTCCAGGAGGAACTGGAAATACCACATCCCTGAATACAGCATAAATGAGCTCATTTCTAGAAATAGGGGCACATCTGTGTGACTGCCTCTGCAGGGTGCACCCACACAGGAAGCACTGATGCATATGAGTAACCTTGCAAATGTGAAGAGCCCCACAGCATATTCCGTCCATCAGCGTTTGTAGGAGTAAACTATTGCTGCTGGGCATGGGATCCATCTCTCCTAATTCTACAGGATAGATGTCTTCAGCCAGCTGCCTGCAGCAGCGGAGAGGAAAGGCACCTTCAGAAGCCACTTCATCTCATCCTAAAGTAGACATAAAGAAAGCAAGCTCAGGGTGAGTAGTTTACAGAAATATGTCTATATTCTCAATAGCTGTCTTTAATCAGATGAATCTCACATATTCTGTGAGTGCCCCCAAACAGAAGCTTACAAACCAAAGACTCAAGGGGAAATCAGGCATTGACCTTGTTGATGGTGCAACAGCTGCTGTCTCAATGTCTGCAGAATTTGCAAGTCCACAGCACGCACACCACAATCTCTCTCTAATGTGCATTAGCGGTAATAGGCTCTGGAGAAATGGATTTGTGAAGTGTCAAGCAGGGTGGGTTTGGACCAGGTTTCACAGATAAGGCAAACACAATCACTTCATTGACACCAATGGGACTTCAGCAAAAGGCTGGTTCTGGCTTGCTCTGTACTGTGCAGCATCTGCAGCAATGCAGGTGCCAGAGCTCCTTGCAGACACATCCAAAATGAGGGATTTTTAGGTGCAATGTAATCAGGTTTTATGAATACCGTGGGAATCTGTATTAGATTACTTCTTGGTATATCTTCAAGCCCTTAATTGCCACTTGCAAGTCCCAAACCCCCAAAACACCTGAAATGACTTTTCTTTGAATAAGACAAGGCCTTAAAAACTTAATTACTTAGAAATATCTTATACTAACATAAGTGGCAAATCTTATCAAAAAGCTGTAATTTTCTTTTTTATTGTATGAAAATAGAATGATTTGAGTAGAAGAATGTCTATAAAAAAGAAAACATAAACAGGGTAGAATGTGGCTCTTGCTGGATCTCACTTTTTCTAGGTTTGAGACAAATGTAATTCTGGGAACTGAAAAAAGTCGAGAGTCCTCATTTAAAATAAAACCACTGTTGAGTCAAGTTACATTTTCCTTTGCTGTGCTTGTTATGTTTTTATTAGGAGCATTTCAGAGTTTTACAGTACTACTGCCTGAGAGAAATGTATTGGGAAACAGTGCAAGTAAGACTGTGAAGTTCATTTTATATGCAGTCACCAAATAGGTTTACAATATGCCCCATTCTTAGTGTATCACAGGTATGGATTTGACATAGGTATATATGCAGAAGTTTCATCACTATAAGCAATAATAGGAGATAAGCAGAGTTTGTTCCCAAAAATGTGTTTTACTGAGAGAATAGCTGTTAGCAACATTAAAATTTGAACATGAATGTGTCATTCAGAGCAAAACAGTAGACGTGTCAGTTACAAAAATATTTAATACCTTTCTTTAAGGCAAATAGGACATAAATGAAAAATAAAAACCATAATTGTAGCTGTTATTTCCCCTTTCAATGTTATTTCCTCACATTTGCTAAAGGAATGTCTTCAGTCACATGGAAATGAATTTTAGGTTTAGAGTAGGTAAGGTTTTACAAATTCTAAAAAGGCTTTATTTAAAAAAAAATATTTTTTATGGAATCATAAAATGGTTTGGGTTGGAATGGACCTTAAAGATCATCCAGTTCCAAGCTCCCGCCATGGGCAGGGTCACCTTCTACTACAGCAGGTTTCCCAAGCCCTGTCCCGGCCTTGAACACTGCCAGGGATGGGGCAGACAGAGCTTCTCTGGGCACTCTCTGCCAGTGCCTCAGCACCCTCATAGTGAAGAGCTTCTTCCTTAACCACCTGACACCCTACATCTAAAAAGATAATAGTCTAAAATAGGTAAGATCAATTACACGCCTTAAATTAAAATAAATAAATAAATAAATAAATAGGAAAATAATTCTGCTTTTCTCCATTGGCTATGTAATGATCCAAAAGCAACTAGTCCACTGCACCCATTTATGCTGTAGGTGTTTCACATTCTTGAGGCTTAATTCTCAGTGCTACAATTCACAGCTGATGTGTCAGCTGAGTTTCAGACCTTTTTCATCCTGTCACAATTGCTTGGATTGTAGTCTATGCAAACGAAACATTTCCCTTTGCCTGTCCCACCTGCTTCATCAGTGGCACGCATTGATGGCTTCCTGCACTTATGGCCTCTGCGGCACAAGCCTGAGGTGGCTGCGCCTCAGGAATTCACTTTGCCTTAGCCCCATCAGAAGGGAGATGCCACACATGATTTCATACCTGCATTTTCACACTGCATTTCCTTCTGTGTATAGTAATCCCCTCTGAAGCCAGGACCTGTGGTTCTCAGAATTGCTCTAAGGTCCATGATTTGTGGTGCACTTTCTAGGAAGAGAAGGGAACCTTGGGAAGGACGTGAAGGATTAGCGTGACTCAGCGCAGGGGTACAAACTGGCATATATTGAGAGGCTATGATACCACTTGCAGTCACATGTCTAGCACAGTTATGGAGTTATACACAGTTACGGAGTTGCACTCACATGTTTTGCAGCCTGCCTCTGTTTGGAGTCATCCAATTTGAAATATAAGCACCACTACCTTGTACAATTGGATTTGTGTGTTTTGACTGCATACAACTGCAGAAAAGATGAGCCCCAGAAGTACATACAGCATTTACTGTGGTGGCATCGCATCTCAAAGGTCTCTATGCACCATGTTTGTGCATTATGCTTAACATATATAACTTATGAGTAATGTTAGTTATAACAATCCTTGCAATAAGATAAGCTTGAGAATTATTATAAACCGTAGTTTAAGGATTATATCAGCTGCGTCTTTGCTTCAGCTTTGTCTTTTCCCATACTTTCCTTCTAAGGCAGTGTTATCTCTTTGACTCATTTTTCCACCATGATGGTCCCCCATGGGAGCATCAACACGTGCTTCAGAAAAGCCTTTTCTCTGTTGCCTTGTTTTCATGTGTGTTTATATGGTTCACCATCTTCTTGTGACTTTGTGACTACAAAGTTAGGAAAAGTAAAGTTACTCTGGTGGTCACCTCTGAGCATAGGGTTGTCTCAAGTACTCAAGAATGTGTAATGTTTTACATAGGTAGTTGTTACTAGGTGTTTTTAATAAATATGCAAGCAGACACTTGGGGCCATTTTCCTCTTTCTCTGGTTGAGCCATGTCAGCAGGATCTGTTGTGTTGGAACCAGAGGGAAGCACCTTTTCTCCTCAGACATCTTCAAGCCTTTTATCCATTAACATGCATAGGTTTCCATTGGGTCTGCCTAGCCTGAGGTAAAGAAAGTTGCAAGCTAGGAAATGAACTAAGCCAACTTCATCTTTCTACTGTAGCAAGACATATTGATCAGACTGGTGTAATAAGGTAGACATTTCACTTCCTCTTCTCCTTTCTTGTTCTCGTAAAAGAAATTCAGACAATATGAAACAGAGACACAAGAAAAAAGGTCTTTTTTACTGCTTGGGCAATATTTCTGACACTCTTAATGTTTAGAAGTAAGATCAGAAAGTTGAGTGAGTCAGAAGTGGAATAGCCAGTCCAAAGCATGAACATTCTTTTGAGCAGGAGTGTCAGCAAAGTATTTCCCATTTATTTCTCCGCATGGCTCTCTATAGTAAGTCTGGACAGCCTGATGAGAATTGATGAAGTAAACCTGTGCCACTGGACCAGTGGAAGAGGTAACTGGAAGTGTACTTTGAGATTCCACTACGTTGTTCTTAGATGCTTCAGGCACCATCTAAATAGCCACAAATATCCTTGTCTTAATGAATAATTGGAAAGATCATCTTCAGCATAGATTATTGACAGTTTTCCCTCCTTTGCAGGGGATTGTCTATTGCCCTTAGAGATAAGATTTCTGCAATTGCTTTTCAATATATAAAAATCTTCAGTGTCATACACGAAACAGAAAAAGATTTTGAGGTGAAATGTGCAAAAAAACTATTGAGGTAAATAGCATTTCTTTTTTTTTACTACATCAGAAGAAAGTTGACAGAGTTAAAGGGTCAATAATAGTCCAGGTATAGAAAAAGCACCAAAGGATATTAAGGCTGTAATAGAAAACAAATGAATTTTTTGCATCAGTGTTCACCATAGCCTTCTTTACAGGCGACAACTCTGAGGAGCTCTCGAATCCAGCTGTCAAAAGCAGCAATATATAAAAACCTATAAAACAAACAATAAAAAAGCCAGACCCTAGTGACAAAGAGATTCAGGGGGTTCAGATATGAAACTGTTGACCTACTGCCTCCACTCTTTAACCTATTTCTTAAATCAGCCCTGTTTCTAAAGGAATAAACTATGTCAGGTGTTGTTTAAAGCATTTTTAGGGCAATCTGGAGAAATACAGATGAATAAATCTATCTGTCATAGCAGAAAATGGCTAAGAAAACTATGGCAAGGAAAAGTGTTAACTAATTTGTGGACAAATCTATAGGGAGAGGTTCTTGACATGGAGAAAGCTGCGCTGCACATGGCTGCAAGATCACTTTGGAGCCCGTAAGCAAACAGATACAGGTGACCTCTATTTGGATCTTTTTGGATTTTTAACTAATATCCTCATAAAAGATTCTCAAGGGAACTTAGTGAAGACAAAAGGAGGTAGAAGGAAAGGGTAAGGATTAATGTTCAGGTTTCATTAAGAAGGAAGGCCCCCCCCCAGCGAGTTCAGCAAATATCTGTTCTGGGATCTATATTGCTTAACACAGTCTGGAAAGATCTGGAAAATGATTGACTAATGAGACATGAGACTGTTACTCATAGATAGAGATACTCAGAATACTAAAAAGTGAAACTAACAGCTACAAGGCATAAAGGGATTTCACAATATTGACTAAGTGGCCAATAAAATTGCATATGAAAGTCACTGTCAATGAATATGAAACACTGCAGATGAGACAAAAAATAACTGGAGTTATGTGTATGATACAATGGACTCTAAACTAACTATCACTGCTTAAGATAGGCCTCTGACAATGCCAGCTCAGCTGTCAAAATGACAAAGAAGATATTAGAAATTATTTGGAAAGGACAGCAAAATAATAAAGCAAGCCAATCTCATTATGACACTCTAATAATATTACTCCTACACCTCGAGGACTCCAAATGATGTTCTGCTGATCTCAGAAAAACACTATGAAGCTAAGCAGAGAATAAAGAAGGGAAAAAATGCGTTCAGAAGCAAACCAGAGAAGCCTCAACTTTTTTGCTTTCATGCAAAGGAGGGATATGGCAAATGTCTAAAGCCATGAGAAGTGTGAAGAGGATGAGGAAGGAAAAAGTTTTCATGATTTCTCAGATCAGGGTTCTTGCTGAGGCAGGCTGTAAGTGGAAGTGTTTTTCGCACACAGCAGAGAATTCCCTGCAGCAGGGCTTTGTAAAGGCAAACAGAATAATGGGAACAGGAGAAGATTAAGGTCCCTAAGCCACAGGTTACTGGAAGCTGCAACTGGCATATCAAAAGAATTATGCCTTGTCCAGTCCCCATGTTTTCCTAAGTATCTGCTACTGACCATGACTAGAGAGAAAAGTCTGTCCTGGATGGATTTTGGTGTGATTTCGTAATACTGTTCCTAGAAAGCTATTTCTGTTCACAGCCAGGGTTCTGATAACTGTCACCACAGTAGATGCTTCTTCCACACTGTAAGGAAACTACCAGGCCATAATCCATCTAGGATCTGTGCTTTAGGGATCTTCTCACTCTTCTTTTGATTTCTGAAACTCTCTCTTAGCAACAGCCTAAAGTCCAGACCTTTCAGAGCATGCTGCAAGGTGAACCCAGGCGAAATGAGGGCATACTACCATGACAGGGTTTGATGTTAGTTGCCATTTATTACTTGGAAAATTAAGGAATTTTCCTCCATTGTCTTTGCATAGAAAATTAGGATGAGCAAACAGACTTACCATTGTGTACATGCGGTCAGCAGATAGCTGACAGGCATCTTGGCCCATATGGCTATTTAAGAGCTGACACTAACAGACCTCTTTAATGGGAAGAATGAGAAGTTGGGCAGGTCTACCATCTCTAGCAACTGCATGTGATCTCAGCCTTATCATATGTGGGAAGGAAGGAGTAAAGACCCACAAAGAGATATTCCTATGAAGTTTGAAAATAAGATATATTTGACAAAGAGCTCGTAAGAGACAGAGACCAATAAAAAAGCAAGCCATCTACACCCCTGCCATCCCACAGGACTCATGAAATTGGCTTTGCAGAGTGAAAGTATTTATAAGTTTTTGATAGTGCGTGATCATTACCTTGCTGATGTTAATTGGCATTTTAAACCAAATTATCTTCATTGTTTTCCAGCAACTTTATATAGTTTGTTACAGTTCCAGGATTAATACCAAGTAGTGACCTAACCACTGAGCTTCTCTTATCATGAAGCTCTGATTATAATGGCTTACGCTTTTACCAAAATTCAGTTGCTGGCATGGAGTTTTCCGCGTTGATTGCCTCTATGCAGAATTTCATTCAAAAGTATTTAGTCGCCTATGAGAACGAGCCTAAGAAAACTATATTGTTCTCTCAGCCAAACTCTAGAATGCAATAAAACCCAGTAACTAGGAGCACAGACTTTAGGTAAGGTGAGCAAAAGCCATTGTTTCAAGGTATAATGAAGAAAGTGTAAGCCTCCTAATGAGAAAAATCCACACCCAGATATCACAAACACTTTCAGGTTTTAATACCTATGTCACATCTGTGAAATAGAAACCCAAAGTACAATTCCTTACCTTGGGAATGAAGCAAAACTAAATAAATAAATTAAAAATAAGTTATTACTATTAATAATAATAGTAATAATAATAATAAAGTTTACAAAACACTTGGTTTTCCTGCAGAAGAAATGGATCGTTCTGTCTATAACACAGGGTAAGACTAGTGCACACTATACAAGGCAGAGTCACTGAGCAGTGCAGAGAAATAAAACTATTAACAAAGACCTGTTTCTTTAGGGTGTCAAGATTTTCTAAAAAAGAAAAAAGACAGTATCAAACTAATTAAAGAGTGCATCCACATGCACATATGCAAGGGAAATGAATAAAGATTCCACTGCCAATTTTAATTCTCATATTTCCTAAATTTGGACTTCTTTGCAAACTTAAAGTTCTTCTCCTAACCGCATTTACCGGTATGCAATTTAAATAGAACAAGCAGAAGGAAAAACGTGCAGCTCTCTCAATCTGCCTCTATTTCCTCTTTTTTTTTTTTTGTAAATTTGAGAGGACAAGAGCATTCTGACAAAAGAAAAATAAAAAGAAAAGACATTCAATAAAAGGCTTTAAAAGAACCCAAGTGCTATTTTCATCAGCATCTTCTCAATTATAGCTTGTGCTCGTGGCATTTTTCCAAGCACAGGTATGTCTTCCTTTTTGGAAAATAGCTTGTTAAGAGAAATTTAAGATCCTCAATTTTTTACTAGTTTGGAATTTTTTTCTTTTTTGTTTTTTGGTTTTTTAGTCTTCCATTTCCAGGAACTTCATTCTTTTTATTTCAGCTTTCTAACTCTGGCCTCGCTGTTCCTTTCAGGAGTGTAAGTAAAATCAAACAGGCAGGAAAAAGAAAACAAAACAAAGAAACACCACCAACAAAATTCCCAGCCAAAATGAACCCAGAATATCTTTCAGCAGACAAACACAATAAACTTCCTGTTTATAAATTTAGCCATTCAGTTTTAACTAGTGGCAAAGCAGAATCTCAACAGGACATTTAAGTGGTAGTATATCCATACGGATTCTCAGTGTGAAGGAAGTCTGAAATACACTCACTGACATAATAAAAGCATGTTTTTCAGGCTTGCAAAATAGTGGCATAGAGGCTGTAAGTAAATTTATTTCACAGGAAGCCTGTATCTTGAGCTAATGGGAAAATGCAGATCTTTTGCCTTGCTCTTTATGTGGTAGGTCATAGATATGATGGGATTATAAAGGAAATGGTTCTATGTGCCACAGCCCCTGACAGCACTGTGCTACATTTCTTGCCCTAATTCAGAGTCACAAGCAATCTCTTCTATCAGCCAGTCAACGCTTTAAGTGGCTCATAGCTTGATTGTGTCGCATAACCCCCTGAGGCAAAGCAAACTTGTCAATAATTCCTAAGCACCTTAAACAAAATATGTAAATGCAATAATTCCTTCAGAGAAAAGAGAAGGGGGAAAGGAAGGTGTTTCAGAAAAGAAGAAAGGTTGTTAAGGGATTTTCAAGAGGGAGGAAGGAGTGGTTGGAAGAAGCCAGATTGCTGGAGGCTCAAATACTAATAAAGATAATAATAATGTACAGAAATGTACAGGAGACTTCAGTCAAAAGGACAATGTATTAGGTGATTCCAGTATCTAGTACCCAATTATTCATACGGTAGCAAAAAGAGATAACAGTCAGGATTTTTTAGAATGGGGTCATCTGCACATATGAATTTATAGCGTATGGCGGAGACCTGAAAGTGCTGCTGTGCCATGCCCTGTCCCCTTATGAGGAAGACCCCTGCTCCTTCTGGGAAAGGCTAATCTCCCCTCAGAAGACAAATATCGCCTCCTATATCACACACTTAGGTGAGGATGAAGTGAGAAGATGCAGGTTGACGATGAACTTTAGCTCCAGAGTAATGAGCAATAGAAAGGGGAGGTGGTTCAAAGTGAGGTGGTTCAAAGATGCGCATATCAGGCATATACATCAGGAAGAGCTTGTGTTTGTGCTTATCCTTGCACCTGCACAAACTGAGGTAGGATTTTAGCTATGGAAGGGTTGTAGGGTGCAATGTAGGGTGCAATGGGAATGTATACACTTGTATATCTGACAGGGACCTGGGGGGAGCCTTGCTGTTCATGTATTTTTATGAAGGGGCCCCACTTGGATGACAGCTTGGTGTTCTGCTTGTCCCCAGCAGTATGTTGGGAAACCTGATTTCTGAGAAAGAAAGAGAAGTGGAAAGAGGGCAGCTAGTTCCCACAGTGAAGCCAGACCTTTTCCCCTGCTGTAGCCAATGAAAATGAACAACAGCTGCTGTGTTTTTTTCATGGAAAGAGGTCTCTTAACTGAGAAGGGGAAAGGAAACCTTGGAGTTAACTAGAAACATGGCCAACAGGCATAAACAGGCAGTCAACTGTCTAAAGGATAAAAAGGAAGAAGGTGAGAAAGGCAGAGCAAAACTGAAGGAAATGGGAAGGTTTGCTGGAGAAAGAGGAGCTGAGGAGAAGGGGTAGGTAGAAACCTTGATTGTCATGGGAAGTGGAGGCAGAAGGGAGGATGCTGCTGCATGTGCACAGACAGTGTTGAGTACCATCTTCCTTCCATGAGCCACACCATACCATACCATGTGAAGCCCAGGGTTTTGTTGTGTTGAACCTTGTAGTCAGAGTTTCCACTGTCCTTATGGCTGAGAAAGGCTCAGACTGTGTAAGAAATGCCAGAGCACATCATGGTGTGTTCTCCATTTTGGTGTTAGACCAATATCCCTTCAGTCTACCGGAAAAGTCATCGCTGTACATCTGGCAGGAAATAGCAATGTCACTGAAGTCTCAATGGGTGCCACATGAAGCAGCCCTAAGAGGATAAGCAGTGTTAGTAGTAATGTACATGGGAACTCTTTGCACCATGTGTACTGACCTAAAATCTCTTAATAAACAATTAGCAATAAGAAAAGAAGACATTGCATTTCAATGATGAGCTTCATGATGAAGTTAATCAACCATCACTGCTGTTAAGAGAGAAGAAAGTGCGTACTTGTCCCAGGAGAAACTCAGTAGATTGCCAATCCTTGGTACACTTGTACTGGGTTTGTTTGGCAAGGTTTTGTTAGCTGGGGGAGGGTACAGGGGTGGCTTCTGTTGGAAGCTGCTAGAAGCTTTCCCCATATCCAATAGAGCCAATGCCAGCAGCTCCAAGATGAACCCACCACCAAAGTCCTCCCCTGAGGACAAAAAAGTGTCAGAGACAATGTGTGATGAACTGACCACAACCGCTATTCCCCATCTTTCTAGCAAGGGAGAAGGTAGAGAAAATGAGGAGTAAAGTTAAGTCTGAGAATAAGGGAGGGGTTGTGGGGAAGGTGTTTTTAAGATTTGGGTTTACTTCTCATTATCCTATTCAACTGTGATTGGTAATAAACTAATACTTCCCCAAGGTCAGGTCTGTTTCGCCCTTGATGGTAAATGCTGAGTGTCTTTCCCTGTCCTTATCTCAACCCACAATCCTTTTGTTATATTTTCTCTCTGCTGTCCATCTGAGGAAGGAAGGAATAGAGTGGCTTTGGTGGACACTTTGTGTGTCCACCAAATCATCACAATAGTGCAGAAGTTTCCACAGTGATCCATGAGGCCCTTGAGTATGACACCCTTCACACTTTTCGTAACTGTGGGTCTCCCCAAGGAATTACCAGATAAGGAAACATGTCCCTTAAAGCCCTGTGCTGTTGGGCTGGTCCTTTGGAGTATGACAGTGTCACCTGCAATTAGCAGGTGAGGATGAAATAGACAATGTGGGACTTTGTAGATCTCTACATCAGCCAGTATGAACTTTTTGCCTTTGTGTCTCCAGAAGGATATGGTCATGGACAAAGTGTTATAGAGACACATCTAGACCCCTGTGCCCACCTAAAAATGGGAGCGTACCCTTCCTATTACATCTAGCTCATATTTTGCACCCTGAGATCAGTAGACTCCAAGGAGAACACAGTATCACCTCTAGGTGCTGCTGATGCGTGCCCCAAACCACTGAGACATGCCAGGCTTGGTCTGATGGTGATAACGAAGACTCTTAGCTCAAGACAGCTGCTGCAGAATGGGATTATGCCCATGCACACACAAAAGAAGAAGCTGCAGAGCTGTTGGAAATCAGGTGGCAGGGAGCAATTTGTTAGAAAAGGTTCATTGATCCATGGCCCTATTCCCTGTCCATTTCTATAAGGTCCCCAGGAAAGGAGGAAAGATCATAGGCCTCATGAATTATTCAGGTAGGCTGGGCCCAATCCATAGATCACTCACTGGCTGAACATGCACACTTGCAATTTTTCTGAAGCATCACTTTAGGCTTTAATCAGCAAATAACTTGAGCGTGTCTCAAAACAGCTGCTTATAGCAAGTTAGGGAACCCTACAAAGCATTTTGCTGGAACAGTATCTTGCCATCGAATGTAAAATTAGAAGGTTCCCATGTGTATTATCTTGAAGCTCATGCTGAAATTCCACTGAAGAAAAAGATATGCATCTGTTTATTTATGGTGGTAAGCTTTTAATTAATCACATTCATGAATTTTATAAGAAGCAAATTTTTCCACTCATCAGAGCTTTCTATGAACTCACTTTGGTGTGATATGGGAGCTCAGTTTGAAAGGAATCTATCTCTTAACTAGCTATAACTATTATTTCTGTAACAGATCATTTACAGATAAAATATTCCTATTTCAGAAACTTTTCATGTTGCTTTAACATTCCTGTGCCAGAGACAGAAATAAATAAATAAGCTTCATATTAAGACTCTTTCTTTGAATCCAGGTCAAAGACATTGAGAGCTGCTGACTGTTTTCACAAAGCTGTCCCCTGGCAGAACTTACACTGCCTGATTGCTGTGTCTAACCATGGGTATATCTAGTCGAGTGCAGCATAACGTGCACAATTTAGCCTCAAGTGAGTGATTTGCCTACTGACATCCAAACACAGCTTAGCACAGAACATCACTGAGATCCTTGATTGCCCCGCACTGTAGCGCTGTGTGTACCCATAAGTATCAGCTTGGGACTATCTGAAAACACATGCTCAGTATGGGACTGCATCTTCACAGCATCCTCTGGATGTAGCACATGCTATCCCAAAAGGGATCGAAGGCACAGCTGTTATGCCTACTAAAATAAAGATGGTTCTGCCAGAGTCATACACTGAAATAAGGTTTCCAGAATCTTGCTTTGGAAGGACTAGGATAAGTTCTCTTCTGCCTAAAGTGAGACCCCATGGTGCTAGGCGAATAAGCTAAGGAAGAGTGCTGGCAGAAAGTGGGAATGAAACCCTTGTGCCTTTGTCTGCAGCTTAGTTAGCTGTTCAGATTTGTTTTCCTGCTTCTTAGTAGCCATAAATCAGGTGTAAATACAAGTAGTAGCAATGTTAGGGACCGTTATCAGACATTGTGCAGCAGCAGGCATGGGAAAAAGAGTGAGCTATCAGTGCCAAGGACACTTCTAGAAGCAAAGGCATGAATGACCAGGTCACTTCCTTGCCTCTAAATCTCCTGCTGTAAGTCGTACTATACATCTCAGATATATTCCACATGGTGCCTGTTGTGACCAATTTCATACACAGTGGGTTTTATTTCCTACCCAACCAAAAAGTTACTTTCATACTCACTTTGAAACATGTCTGCTGTCATTGGCAATGCAGAATCAGAGCCTTCCTTCCACTAGTCTTTCTTGGCAATCGGCCTGCAAGACTGTGAAAACAAAGTATTCCAGATCTGTTTGTCAAATTGCATTATGATTTAAAAGACACGGGACTGATTTTCTATTCATTCCAGTGTGCCCTGATGGTATTGCAATGTCTCAAGTACATTTTAATCCAATTTACAGTAGGGTAAACCTGAAAGGAACTGGAATCTTTCATTTTGCTCCCTGCTTAACTTTGAAGTCCTTAATGAAACAGTTTGACATGCACATCTTATGTCCTTGGTTTCCAAGAAAAAAACCATCACAAAATTACCCAAGCAGCTCAAATGTAATGGGTAGATCACAAAAGTAAGCAGATGTTAAATAACTTAACATAAAATATTAAAAAGCAGAAACAGATTCTATTTTGTTTTATTTCATTTTACCTTGGCTTAATTCCTTACCGGAACCGCGGCTGCTGTAACAATAGTGGCCCCATGTGAGTTGCTGGATTGCAGATCCTGACTGCAGTGCCTCTCCCCTTGCTTTACCCGAGCACTGATGGTACCCAAGTGGGGAGCTTGGCTGGGGACAAGTCTGAAGATGAGGAGAAGCGTTCAGGGAGAAGTGGATGATGGCTTTCCCCCTGCTGAAGCGTTAAAGGTGAGAAATTTACACTGTCCCAATGGAAAGGGAGGTACTGGGGTTTTAGAGACACCCTCTCCATGCTTTCAACCAGCAGCTGCTCACTGTCCCCCAGAGCAGAGAATGAGCAATGAAGCCACGTGCAATAGCAGCGTGCTCCATGCAGAACAGCTTAAACTCACCCTCTCTGAAGTCAATGCATCTACCCTCACTGACTGTCACAGCTCATGCATCTCATTGTGTTTAATCCTGTCTTTAAGGACTTCCTGTTAACACTCCGGGTGATGTAAACCTTTGATTTGCAAACATATGTAACACAAAAAGTACCTTTTTCCTTTTGCATCCAGCTTTGCTGCACTCTGGAGTGATCTTTCCCACTAACTACTTTCCTTCTGTCTTCCCATATGGGAGAGTTAGGATATACACAGATAATATAAAGAATATAAATAATACAGATATCATGTATAGTATGCATTAGTTTAATTATACACATCTACATATAAACATATGTTTATATATTTTGTGTCTATAGATACACAAATACATTATTTTTCTAGGGGATGTAATACATTCTTTTTCTGAGAGATTAATACATTCTTTCTCTAGGACATGTAGAGCAGAAGCAGATTTATCAAGCCGGCTGGAAAAGAAAAGGCAGGAGGACAGTGATACAACACCCAGAACTGCCTCTGCTCTCCCGTCTGCTCTCAGTCCCCCTCTGCCCGCTCCCCGCTTTTTGAGGATGCGACAAGCCTCAGCGCCAGAGCGCAGCATCCTCAGAGGGTCGCCCTGCTTATCACCCCCCGTCCCCGTCCAATCAGGGCGCTGGGGGAGGGATGCTCGGGCAGGGATGCAGGGTTGCCAGGCGACAGCAGCGTCCCCTTGTCCCCCCCCCCCTCCCTCCTTGTGTCCCCCCCGGGACCGGGCTGGTGCTCCTGCCCGCGCTGCCGGCGCGGTTAAACAGCCGCGGGGCCGGCAGCCCAGCAGCGCGCGGAGAGCGGCTCGTCTCCGCCCGAGGGCTGCCTGCCCGCCCAGCTCAGCTCCCCGCGGCGCAGAGGGCAATAGCCAGCCTCAAAGTTAGTGCTAGAAACGCAGTAAAGGAGTAACCGGTAGGAATCCGCCTCTTGCCGGCCCCTCCGCTGCGGAGCTGCCTAACGCCCCGGGTGCCGGGAGCGGGCTCTCACTCCTTGTCTTCCCAACTCTAGGTCTCCTCCTAATTTAAAGCTTTGCACCAATCCCCTTTGCCCGGAAAGCAGCGGAAATCCAGAAAGATGCCAGGCTGTAAAAAGGGACCCCAATTCACAGCGCTGGTACCAGGCGCTGCCTGGCCGAGGAGAGCCAAAGTTGCTCAGAGGAACGGGAAGAGGGTGCTCCAGGGCAGAGGGGAAGGGAACGGGATCATCGCTTGGTGATCGCAATCCTTCCCTCCCGCTTCTCCTGCTTCCTTACCTCTGATCGCTCAAGAGGCCTTGATGAGTTTCTATCGGGATCCTATCCAAGGTGGGGGGGAGAAAGCGTGACTGTTCCCAGAGGAAGCAGCTCACACAAGTTTGGGGGTGAGTCTCCTCGGTGGATGTTTAACGAGCGCATCGGGAAGCCCGCGATGCCCTGGAGCAGCTGGAAACCGTCGCCGGGACCTACCTTCGTTGCACGGTAAGGAGCTGGGCACTGGTATCCCACACTCTGCTCCCTCCATTGCACATCTCAGTCACTGCAACCTGCGCCTCGGATTTGTGCATCCCGGACCTCACATCCCTGCATCCTGCATCCCAGTCCTCTCATCCCACACCCTGCAGCCTTGATCCTTGCATCCCGGGTCCCTGCAACCCGCACCCCCCCTCCTGTGCTTCCTATGAGATGCAGCCGCTGCCCGGGGGATTGCGGGTGGTGCACCAGGAAAAAAGTTGAGTGGCGGTTTGCAAAGGCTCCACACCTGCAGAGGGCAGGTGGGGTGCAGGGGGACCTCTATAGTCCTCAACTGTGGAGGAAGGGGGGGAACGGGCAGAAAGGGGCTGGCTCCCCCAGGGCAGAGCAGCTGTGTCCAGATGTTGTCCAGTGGTTCCTGCTCCCTCAGAGGCAGGCTCTGGGGGTGAAGGGAGGAGACCTTAAGCTTGTGATCCTATAGTCTTCCCTTAACTGGGGTGGAAAGTGCCAAGCCAGCAGCTGGCAGATTCGTGCTGGATACTCAATTCGCCTCCCTGGATTTGCTGCTGGGAGAGAGGTGGGGAGTATTAAAGAAACTGGAAGTGCTTTTGCTCCTCCTGAGGTATCTCCCCTGCAGGGACCTGGCTCACTACAGGATCCTAAAATTGGAAGGCTTCAAAAAGAAAGCAGAAATTAGCAGGGATGATAGAGCCAATGTAAACTCTCCCTCATATATTCCTGTCTATCTGTCCATGTGAGTATGCATCCAGCTGTATAGGTATACATGTGTGCTTCTAGAGTTGTTTGTGCCTATGTATGTGCCTTGCCTATGTCCCTTTGTATCTTTGTGTGTACGTGTGTGTATCTACGCTTGTGTTTCCTTGGATGCATAAAGATGTATTACGCATATAGATTCAGAGGAATGTGGGTTTATTTCTAGACAGCATTTGCCTAGCTATGTAGACATAGAGGTGTTTGGGTATGTATCTTTCATGTGTGGGTCAGGCACACATATCTGCTGAGATACACATGTGGGTGTGAGAAAGTGTATCTGTGCCACTGTGGAGGTAAGATCTGGGGGGCTTTCCCCCCCACCCCGCCCAGGTTATTGTAGTGTTTCCATGGATCATTTTGAGCATACATCCCTGTATTTCAGCAATCTTAATGGAAAACAAGCACTTCTTGAAAAACAAGGCATCTTCCCAGTACTGCATGGAACTGAACTAAGGATTTGCTGGCAGTTTGTGAGTTCTTTGGCTTTTTCTTGCTTTATGCCACCTGCTGAAGATGATTTTAGCTCATTTTTTAAATAATTCATTCAGCTTTAAAAACATCTTAGCCTGAAGACTGTGAAACAGAACAGCGTGGGACACAGACTGATACCTATTGCAGCTTGCATAAGGATGTCTCACATTGACTAAATATGCAAGAAAACAATTTGGAAAGCACACAGCCCACCTGATCAAATCCATATTTTAGGAAAATTACTTCTTTAATTTTCTTCCACTACACCTAAATCATTACGACTCCTTCTGCCATTGTTTATGTTGATCAATGCAAATATTACAAGCAAACGTAACTTCTCCAGTTACATTGGGGAAAATTGCACATCAAACAAATTTATTTGCAATTAGTGTAATAGAAAAACCGTACTTTTTAAATGCTCACTCTGAGTGAAATCAGCGACGATCCATGCAAATCCTGCTTTATAGACTGATGCCTCGTAAAGCAATGCAAGCCAATTTGTCCTCTTCTAGATTATTTATTACCTCAATTTCTGTGGCTTTTTTTGCTTGTTGCTTTAAGGAGTGATGCCGTCCACTGTTGCTCTCAGTATTTCTGGAGTCCTGCTTTATATATAGAACATAAAACACACTTCAAAGTGGGAAATCCACTAATTGCTTAACTGTTCAGTAATTTAAAAACAAGCAAAAAGGCGTTGGTACCCAGTACATTAAACCAAGACTTTCATCCTGGAGCTGAGATGGTTTTCTAATAGCTGTTGATGTTTGTCTGTGTTGCGTGTGCTGATGACCTACTTATAAGATTCTACAAATAAAGTTTTTAGGCAAATGTTGACACCTTGTCTAGGAGTAAGGTTCTAATTTTATCATTGAAAGAGTGAATCTAAAGAAAGATGCAGGGGTGAAGTATTTTTCTGGATTCACTTAATGTTTTTGTACTTCAGTAAGAAAATTGTGACGAAGCTAAGTACTAAATCAGACTGGAAAGCCAAAACAAAATACATTAGAAGGAGTGGTATCATTCAGCTCAGTGGTCTGCATTGCATGGGCAGAATTTGGAAATGCTGAATTTGGAAAAGAAAGTGTAAGGAGATGTTGTGGTGTTTAAAGAAAAAGCTATTTGGACGTTTTGTGCAAACACAACTCTCATGTGGAAGTGTCCTACAGAAGGTGAATTATTCTGAAGGTTGCATAGTCCCATATAAAATACTATAAGACCTGAATGACCTGGTTCTGATGTCACTTATGGAGACAAATTGCAATTTTACCTTTAAACCTGGTGGGATAAATTCTCTGTTGGTCTACAAGAATTCAGGAGTATGTACCCACCAAATACCTGGTTTAGCAGTGTGATTTGAGAATCCAGCCTAAAGCTTTTATGGGGTGTGAGAACCTGTCTATGAGGCTGTTGAACTTGCCAACAGTGTCCTGCTGAAGGGACTTCACTCTCTGTTCAGTTTTTGAAAGCTGTTTCAGAAGCCCTGTAAAATGCTTATCAGGATTTCTGCATCTTGTTTCTTCCAGCTTGTTCTACTCTGGTTATTGATCAGTTAGTATTATTTTTTCTGGTTGAAATCATGCAAGGCATGCTATCATTTTCAGGTTGCCACAGAACAACACAGAGATGTTTGACACACCCCAGGATCAGACAGCATCACTGTTTGTGTGTGAATATGTCTAACTACAGTAAGATATATAAGCTCTGGTGAAGAAGATCATGTAGTATTGACTGGCTTTTTTGTCTGCTTGTTGATATAAAACTGTCAGCTTTTTTAAAGCTTAATCAAAAACTTAGTCTGGATCAGAGAATTAAAGAGAAGATTATCATCTTGCTCACTGCTAGTGTGGAGAATAAGGTTGTGCTTGTTTGTCCCTGGGTGGAGGGGTATGCATAGCCAACAAGAAGGGGTGACCAGAAGGATGATTTAGCCACCCTATCGCAGCACACAGTGTTGAGTGTTCAGAACACAACTGTGGTGGACCTGGGCTCCAAAGATGGCAGGGAAGGAGCCGTGTACTGTCTTCCTAAATATCTGCCTGTGCCTGTTCCAGGCTATGAACTTAATAAGCCCAGCTTTCACCGTGATAATCTAGCCCTAAACTGGCAGAAAAATCTGAGACACATTTCATCTTATAAAAATACAAATTGGCTTAAAATTCATGAGTTTATTTTAGTATTAGGTGTAAAATGCCAAAACCAAAATGGAATTCCTCCTGTGCACAGTGACGTCTGGGAACAGCCTCGGTACAATTGTCAGGTATTCCCAGTGACACAAAAGCAGAGCTCATTGTTAGAAATGCTTTAACTATTACAGATTTGTGCAATTGGTTTATTTTTCAGGTGAGCCCAGAATCCAATGTGTGACATACATGAATTTGCTGGCTTATCTATTGTCTTATGAGGTTTCCTACATTTTATTTCAGGAATGGTAAGGTTTTAAAAAAATACTGCAAGGTATATTCTGTCTTGTTTTTAGCTGCCTTTCCACAGCAATGCAGCAGATTTTCATAGGGGGTAAATCACTATGAACCTATTAACGTCAAAAAGAAGAGAATTTACTAGAGCTATAGCAAATTACACAAAAATAGGCTGTAGAACTATGTTGCTTTTATCTCATAGTGGTCCTCTCAAATACAAAATGACGTAGTTGGAACAATTGTCATGCTACTGTTCATAGCTATGCTGAGATTATGGGAACATTTATGTAGTTAGTAATTGTATTGCTTATATAGGAACATATGGGCTCCTCACATAAATCAGTGGGTTGTCTCAAAAACCTAAGTAGCAGTGTAGCAGCTTTTCCAAACCTTCTAAGACACAATTTATCCACATGGGTCTTAGCCTCAGTTAACAAAGGCAGCCTTCCTTGCGAGTGCTTTAAAGTCTGGCAGGTGGCTTGACTTTGATAGCATTGATGACCTTGACCTTGAAAGTCACTTTCCCAGCACGTACAAAAGGATACAGGGTGGTGACCAAGTATATAAACCATAACAAACATGGAACAAGCAGGGTGTTTATAGTGGGAATAATTTATGAACTTTTCATGAGTGAAATGGGAGCTGGGAGCAGTCTTTTGGTGGATGCTGTAAGACCTTGAAATTCTCCATTGGAAAAGGGAATAGAAAAGAAAAAAGTTATGAAGACGAAAAAAGGCTGAGGAAAATAGATCTATAGGAGACTGAATGGGAAAAATAAAGAGAAGAAAATAGCTTAATAGGAAGGGAAAAAAGAGCAGTGAAGACTCAGATGAGTAACCAGGGTGGAAAAAAGAAATAAATGAAGTAGTAAGTCAATTGTGAGATGAAAAGATTGTAAAGCAGGTGAAGCTGGTGAAGAAGACACTCAAATTAAAGAGATTAGAAATTATCCTGAGACCCAACTAACATGGCAAAAATATTGTAATGGAAGTGGTAAATGCAAAAATTATCCAGGCAGAGGACTGCATTCAGACATATTGACTGCAAGAGAGATGTAGGGAACAGTGGGCTAGTAAGAGAAAATGTCCTAGAACTGATTTTTTCCATGGCAGTTTGGCTTAATAAGAAAGATAAAGAAGACAGGTGGAGAGGTAGAATGTAAAAGAATTGGTTCATGGTCACCAGGAAGTCTTACCAGGTATCAGCACACAGTAAGCACACGGCAACAAATCAAGTGTATCCTTGAGAAAAGGAGAAAGGAAAAACTTGCATGGGATTCAGATAAAATCCAGAGACAGTGCAGTAGAAACAAAGGAGGCACAAGCAAATTGATGCTTAGGAAATATAAAGATTGTCAGATTCCAGAGGAAAACCAAGTGATTGCACACAAGGGAGAATGAAGTCAAAAGCTCAGTTGGTGACCACAAAGTCAGCAAATTTATAGGTCAGAACCTATACTAGATTAATATGTTAGTATGTTAGAATTAGTATGTTAAAAGGAAGGTATCTGTGGGAAGAATTATGAATATGTCAGTTTTAAGTATCCCTGAAGGAGCAGGGTGCCTGAGGGGATGGGTGCTGAGAAGGGCAGGTAGATTATGCAAGAGAGAAGAAACAAGATTGCCCTTAAGAAAATGTGGGGTGCTTGAGGAGAGAGCAAAGATAAGAATAAAGCAGAGAAAAAAAGGTAAAAGGGCTGGGACTGGGATTAAGTCAAAAGAAAAACACAGGCAAAGGGTGGAAGCAGGGGCAGCCAAAAAAAGGAAAGAAGAGGAGAAGGGGTGGGTGGCATAAGGAAGTCACCTCCCACTGGTACAGAGGAGGAGGCAGGGCCTGGGCTAGTCATGAGAAAGGAGCTGAAGGAAATCTGAAAACTGTGTAAAACCTTGGTCTAGAAGAAGGTGTGCTGGTGGAAAACAGAGCAAAGAGTGTGCAGGATGAAGTGACTGAGTGCACCCTCAGCTGTGAAATATAGCAAGATGCATACATTAGCTTCCATTCCCATGGAAAGCTCCACTAACAAATCCACACTCAACTCAGGGACAATTTTTGTTACCTGGGTGTTGCATCTGAAGAGATTAACAGAACTGCATAACTGCATGATCTGGAGATCTGCAGAGCCTCAGCCTCTCTGGTTTGTGGTGGCTAGTCCTCAAAAGCACATTTTGTTAGGCTGAGATACTATCTTGCAGTTTGCGAGGGAGGATGCTGCAGGCAATTTACAGAGTCTGAGAACTAGGCAGTACTGGGATTCTTCTCCAGAATTAGCCCTGCAAAGAATCTGGCTGAGATAAGTGGCCAGCAAGGGGCTGCCTAATTGTATGGTGCGACTGTAATCCTTTTACAGCAAAACTAGCTTGTCAGATGCCAAACCTAGCACCTGGGGACAGAAAAGGTTTGCAACAGTCATTTTACACTGTGTGCTCAAACCCATGACCATTACACCAACTTAAGAAGTATAGGATAGAACACCATTTGAAAAGGGCTTGAAAATCTCACATAATATTGTTTCATCCCTAAATTCCTAAAATTTATCCCTAAATTTTTCCTAAAATTTTTCATCTCTAAGAATCCCTGAATATTGTTTCATCAGTGGTATGGCTTTCCTCTCCACAGACATATAACAGTAGGGCTAAGATGGCACAGGAGTTGTCAGGAAATCCCAGTCCTCTGCTGTAGGAATAAAGGGATCCTGTGGGCTACATACGCTCCTTCCTGGTGAGGAATGGGGCTAGCGTGTTTGTTGAGAGGCTCCTAGATCATTCTTGACCTTGTCAGCCTTGGCTGTCTTGCTACACATAGTAGGTCTTCACCATTTTAATGTACAGATCAGCATCAGGATGGTTGACATATATAGAACTTATATATGTATTTGAGATATATATATTTTATATAAAGTAACTGTGATTAAGGCTTCTTAAATCCCATACCCATTCCAGCTTGCATGTGCCATACCTTCCTGATGGGAGACTTGCAGCTGTGCTTGAGTGAACATGTATGTTTTGTGGGAGGTCTTTTGGCTAAGCTGCCTTTGAATCTGGTACTTATTGCCTAGCATATTCTGTATTATTTTGTAATCATTATATATTTATATTGTTACTAATTTCATTCACAGTGATTGCATCATCCAGTGAAGAAATTATTAGGAAAGCATGAGAAGACATTGTTCTGCTAGTGTTTGAAAATATTACTTTTGTGATGCATAGCAGAAATTGGCTGCCTTGCTGTTAGAATCACATAGCCAGAAATCTGATAAAAATCAAGAAGTAAATTCAGAGATGTTTCCAGAATTCATAGAACGATGTATTCTTTTTTTCCTCATTTCTGTGTATTGTCATGAGAAGAGAAAACAGATAAACAGACAAAAGGATGGAGGCAAAGGGAAAGATATTGTGCAGCAAGAAATGTCGAATATGGTTCTGACGGGTTAAAACACTTTGGATCAGCTCACATGGCTAAGAATTGTCTAAAATTATATTTATCTGCAAGGACATTTAAACATTAATATTTTATATGAAAATATAATTGATTTTAGCACGATGAGGGAGTATCAAAAAGCTTCATTAATTTTTAGTGATGTCATATATTTATTTGGCTGCTGAGTGTCACAGGTTGAGAATATGACCATAAACTTTTTGGCTTTTTATCATATATTTTTAATAGCATTTTGCTAATGTTCAGTCAGTCAGACAGACATCTTCACTTTACGTCAACTGACACCTAATTTGGTTCAATTATAAAAGATTCTAGATGTTTCAGTACACAACAGATGAAAGATCTTGATTTCACCTTATAACAGATGTACTTTACCAGTATTTAACTCTGCCTTGTAAAAAGCAGAGGAAAAAAACACCAATATGGAGCATCAATGCAGTAATATTGAATCAAACTTCAGCAAAATTGTGTGAAAAGGATACCTTACAGTGTTGGTCTGCACAGCACGTTATTTGCATAGTCAATAATGAGGGTCTGCTTTTCCTCATTATGGAACGCTTGTCCACAAAATGCTACTACAGAATGATATCTTCCTAAAAAATAATAATAATAATTAAAAAAAGACTAGAGAATGTAAAGAAAAATATAGGAATCTTCTTAGCATTTTTTTCCAAACACTGCAAAAAAACACTAAAGTATACTTATCAAATTTACCTTACAACTGTTTTCAGTGTATTCCATTGGGATCTCTTAATTATGTTTGCTCACTTTCGTCCTTACAACCAGCAGGGCTGTAGAAGAGCTCTGACATTAACAGACAATGAGATGGACAGTGCATTTCCTTAAAGAGGTTCAGTCCCCTTCTAGATGGGACTCAAGCACCAGGTTGAGTTATCAGGCTGGTCTTTGCTCTCAGATGTTGAGAACAGGGTAGCAATATCTATGTGGGAATGGTAGATCAATGCTGAAGTCCATTTCAGCCAAATACTCTGAAACCATCCAGCGCATGCTTCTTTATCTTATGATTATTACGGGATACATTTACCTTCAAAAAGAACTTTTTCTTCATAACCAAGAAACAAGTTTTAAAAGCAGAACAAAAACAACTGCTGTTCTACTAAAAGCAACACACAGTCTATGCCCTTTTTCATCCATTCACTTGTCAATGCTGCTGTCAATAAGGACGTATTTACATATGGCTAATCCCACAGTTGATTTATTAAGATGATTTTATGAGTGAAAAGGGAAGATGACCTAATGCAGTAGCTCCAGGAATACAAATAAAATGAGATAACTATCAGAGAATAATAATTTTGCTTTCTGAAGTGGGCTTTAAATCTCCAAGAAGAGAATAGCTCAGCTTAAAACAACCTTTTCTTCTTCACTCAGAAGTGATCTCCAATTAATTGTACAGTTTAGCTGAACTTTGCTTCCCTTGGTATCCTAGGAAGAAAGCTCTGACAGACTAAGAATTTTAACTTGTTTGTAATGTAAACTGAGTATACTGGTGGTGGTTTTTAACACTCCAGAAACTGTTTGGGAGGAAAAAGAAATAAATAACAAAGCTTTGATCCTCTAAGCAAACAAAGAGGGGAGAAGAAGGTTAAAAGAACCATCATTTGTGAAGCGCAGAGAAAGAAAATCTGGAGAAAATGTCTTTATTTTAACAGTTTCAGATGCTGTTTGAAGGTCTATTGGAAATATTATGCACTTCAACAGCTTTATAGTCACTCTGGTGAAAAGGGAAAGATAGATTTCTTTTTATTGTTTCACTGGCATTTTTGAGATTCCTAAGGACTTTGAAATTCTCAGTAGTATCAGTCAATCTGACCAAGATTTTCCCAGAAGAAGATATCCAGGAAAAACTTTAGAGATTAATGTTAATACCTTGACTATCAAGCTCAGATAAACATATTCCTAGTGATATTCAATATGAAGGAAGGAAGGAAGGAGAATCTAGTCTGGAAGTAATGCCAGCTCATGGGAGCTGGGAGGGGACTTGAAGCCCAAGTTTCTTGTCCAAAGAGTGAAATGTGAATTCAAGAATCCAGTTGTAGCAGCAGGGAATGGTCTGTCCCAGCAATATCCTGCTACCTTCTTATCCATGGGAGACGTTCCCACTCCCTGAAATGTCACTGATCTAGGTATGTCGGCCAGTAGGTAAGAAGGTGGAGTCAAGCCTCCACAAACTCCTTTCAATCTGCCTGCCTGTTCCACATTCACCAATTTTAAGGAAGAAAGCAAACGAATAGCTCCATTTAGACCTGGATACCTTAATCAATGTCCAAGGAGCAGCTGCAGAGAATAATAGAGTTTCTTAGTCCCTGTGATTTCCTGGCAAGAGCACAAGGTCCCAATTAGAACTTATGCTGAATGGGCGCAGTATCCATTAGGATAGAAATGGATAGAAAGAGACCTTTCTTATGTAAGCTTCTTGATTTTCAAAGATTGTAGACAATGTCCCATTATCCTGAATGCAGCCTGTAGAGTTCCACAGAAAACGACACCAGTAAGGACTTCATCTGTTACATCTCCTCCTCCAAAGCTATCATAAACTAATTCTAAGTCTTTATTAACCGATACTTATTGGATGATTCCCTTAAAATCTGCAACAACAGAGATTTCACAGCCTCATGAAACAGTACATACCTGTGCTTCACTGCTCTTATGGGCAGGTCTCCGAAAGTTTGACTAAATCCCACTTTTTGCAACCAAACCTTTCACTCTTGTCCTCTCTGCTATAGAAATTAAAAACAATTTAGTACTTTCTCTTCCATTCCATCCTTTTATATAGCAAATGGATTAGATTTTGGCTTTTTTAAAGCTCATTTATGTAATGTTCCAATCAGTCATCTCCCTTTGACTCAATAAAATAACTGCTTTTCTTTTAGCCATGTGCTTTTTTTAGAATCTTGTTATTCCTGCTGTTTTCTTTTGGACCTTCTCCAGTTATTAATTTGGACCTGTATTCAAAAGATGAGTACAGCTGAAGAATGGCATGACTTCCCTTGTCTTGAATGCAACAGTCCTCAAAGAAATCCTCTGTGATATTCTATGTTCCAAGGCTCACTCCAACCATCATTTTGCCCAAAGAGCCCTCACAGAACCATAGTGATATCCTTGTCCTGTCACCTTCCAATTTGCTACACTTTTTCTTGACTGCTTCTGGTAATTTCTAGTTTGCAAACCCATTCAACTCCAACCAAAAAATCTTCAGCCCTCACATCCACATTAACATTTCAGGAGCAAATTTCTTAGGTAGTTTGAAGAACTTGTTGCTTTGTCTTTGCCAGAGGGATCTGCATGGGTGATGTCTTCTGTTGGTTCAATCATTACTACACAATGGAATGCACTGCTGCACAGCCTAGCATGTATCGTGTTTAGCATGTCACGTGTTTAGCATGTCACATGTTTAACACGTTTATTATGAAGTGACCACTATGATCATTAACTTCAGCCAATATCCTGATTGTCCACAAGTTCGAGAAAATCTTCATGGGAGCATCAGTAGAAGGGAAGCCTCCAGCTTAACTCCAAGCACAAAATATACCAGTGAATGCTGCAGAGCTCAGTGATGGATACAAACATGGGATCGGTATTCATTTGGGTGTTCCAGCTATAAGCCCATGAAAAGGGAAAAGCTGCTCATGTTTTCAGGATCATAACTCTAAAGCAATGTTTCACGAAGTCTCAAATGAGAAGTTCGACTTTGCTGCTGGCAAACCCACACAAAGTTCATCTACATTAAGCCTGATGAATGTGGCATTAGGCAAGAATCCAGAACTCCATGCCCCCTAGACATACTTTCTGCCTCTCTTGTTTAATTTCTCTTCTTTTATTAAGACTCAAACTTTTCCCTGGCCAGCCTAGAACATATCCCAAACTGGCTAGGACATGGAAAATGTCAGAGGGGTCTTAATGAGCTGCCACAGGTAGTTGCCCAAAAGGCTCCTTAGAGAACCCTTTGCAGCTGTTTGTTTCATGTATATGAGATTAGTAGTTACTACCAAAACAAAAAAAAAAGCCTCATAAAGGAAGGAAAAATTAAAGTAAAAAGCATTCACTCAACTCTCTGTAGCAATTCATGGAGCACCTTAATACTGCAAAAAAAAGTCCCATCTGGCCTTCAAGCTAATCAACATGTCGCATTAATATATCTCAGTAAATTAAAACATATCCAGTCTAACTCATTAGTTCCTGACCATTAACTTCCATGCCTTGAATTCTCACTGAACAGGTAAGCAGCTACTTTAAAGGATGACATCCTTCTGGTGTGACTACCAGAGTACAAGCCACCATTATACATGAGTAGTTCCTTTCCTTCACCCTCTGTCTGACTTGATTATACTGGGACTGCTAAATAAACACTACTTGGATGCACTGAGAGAAGGGGAAGGTCGGTGTCCATGGGGGAGAGAACTTTATTGCAGTCTGTAATAGACAGACACAGAGGGGCACATCAAGCAACCAGTGGGATGGATCTTGATGCTTTTTCCTTCCAATGGTAATGCATGCATCCAGCATTTAGCAATCATAAATACACATCTGATATGTTGTCTCTTGGCCCTAGATCATGATAAGTAAGTTGAGTACATAAGATATACTGTTTCATCACAGTCAGCAGAGCCTAATATTGTAATGCCTTATTAGATAGTCAACAGTGTGCTCCCAAGACCTTAAACAACATCTTCCATGTAAACAGTCATCTATATTTAATCAACAGGAGTCATAACAGTCCTATGTTAGAGCGCTGCAAGTTTTTTGCAACACTTGCTTAAAGGACCAAGTAATAGGTGCTCTAGCATGTCTCTTTATTTGTTGGTTCCAATTTATAACACTGTTTCTATGCCAATGATTACAATGTAAAACAAATATAAGTAGTTTCAAAAACAAAAGCACATTTGGAATCATTGTGTTTATCTTCAGAGAGTAAGAGCTGCAAAAATGAATGAATTGAGGGGGATTAAAGACTAGGCTAATTGTTCACCAAGCAACCTAAGACTGATTAAGTGCGCTAATCCATTCAGTATTTTTTCTATTTGTTTCCCTCATTATCCCTGCCAAAATTCTTTTGCGTGCATTAGTTCACCTATGTTTATTTATTGATAAAGGAATTCATTTGAAATGAAGGCCTTAAATATTATAGTCCTTTCCCAAGGAAAACTTCCATGACAGCAGTAGCAGAACTTCAAGATGTGACTGGAACTCTCTGTACTGCTCTTTTCCTAAAATAAAACATAATCTCTTTGAGTAAGGTTAATGTAAATGCATTCTCAATCTGTATTGATTCCAGATACTCTCCAGGTTTATTTAAGACATACTATTCTGCAAAATTCTGCATAGTTGTATGTAACGTCCTATGAAAGTGGTCCTTATTGTACCTGACCCAAAAGAATTGTTCTAAAATTGATTACTGATGGCTGACTACTGCTATGTATTAATTTTTGCATTATTCTGATGTGTAATTGACTATGTGTTTGCCAGATAAGTAAAGAATGGAGTGTTAGTGATAACTAACTTGATTATCACATCTTCCAAGTTCCAGAAAGCAATGGGCTTTTTTCAGATCAACTACACTTAAATATTGGCAGTTTATGGCCCCCAATAGAGGAAAGCCGACTCACCATACAATTATTCATATAGGTATTGCCATAAAAATGAGCAACAGGCCAGGTAGCAGTTCAACAGAAAAGGATCTAAGGCTGAAGAAGGTCAGAAGCAGGGCATTACTCAACATCATGGTACCATATTGTTGTGAAAAGGGGAAATTTTCTACTGGAATTAATAAATAGGAATATTGTCCACAAGGTATGGAATGTAAACATTATTCTCTACCCAGCACTAATTAGGGATACTTTTAGACCATGGTGCCCAGTTTTAAGAATTATGTTTTAAGAAGAAACATAGAGACAGAGTCCAGAGAATATCAACAAGAATTAGATGTGTGAAAAAATAGATTTATCACAGGTGAGTAACAGTCTTAAATTGTCACACAGAAGACTAGGCCTCAGGAAAACTTTTAATGGTGAAGTAACAGGATAAACTGCTGGGAAGTCCAGGAAGTTCCCATGACCAGAAGTGTTTAAAAACAAGTTAGCCAAAACATGAGTTAGATAAGACAAAAGTAAAGTTGATCCTGATTTGGGTAGCAGCAAAGGAAGACCAAGATCTTTCAGGGTCTTTTCCAACCCTCTTTTTCTCAAAGTGCCCTGAACATCACTCAAAGTTCCTACCCCAGGATCTTGCAACGTAGCACTTTGTATTGCAAACATCCATCTCCCCAGGAGGCAGACAAGATATCTGCCAGCAAAGCAAGTGTTTCCACTGCTCCTTTTTGAAGCAGAGGCAGTAACAGCAGAGAGCAGCATGATTCTCTAGGGGAAAAGGGGAAAAATGGACCAATTTCAGGAGCAAACAAGGTTGTCCTGCAAGAGAGAAGTAAGCTCTGCCATGCAGAGGGAGGTGATGCGTGTATGCAGGGAGATAACTAACAACAAGTCTGTTTAATTCACACACAGACTCATTACAAATGCCTATTCAGTTCCTGCTCTACTCTAGGAGCAGCAGCACAGTGCCTCATCTTTAATACAGACAGCAATATAATCTGTCATGTAAAAACTATTATAAGTCTCACCTCTTACTGTACGGACTGTGCAGGCGTGTGTGTGTCTATGAAAACCAACATTAAATAAACTCTAATATTAGGTCAACAGAGAAACAAGACAGTAAGGAACAGCATGATTTACACTGTCAGCTTCAAAGTCTACTCTTCATGTTCATAAGCTTTTATACCCTCGTGTTGGCAATTCACTATATAAGGTTATAAAGTAGTGTATGGATTTTGAATATTTGCATAAGGAAATGAATGCAATAAATCTATTGACATAGTCAATGCAGAACTACTGTAACTCTAATGCTTTCTGCACTGCAGTGATGATTATGAAACTAGTAGGTATTTTATGTTACTAACTCAAGGCATCATCTTTAAAAGGTACTCATAAAACACACTGGCAAAAGCATAAACTGCAGAAACATGAGTAAGAAATTTGTTCCCTGTGTTCCTATATGTTCCCTATTATAGACAAATTTTTAATACTGTTACCCAGTAATTATTTAATCAAAAGTACATTTAAGGAAAACCTGAAATAACAGAGATGTCAGTTGTTAAAAATAGAGGTCCAATAGTCACGTTAATTACTAAAGCAGGGTTAGAGTACATGTTAATAAAAGTATGAGATGACATTGAAATTCAGGTAATTCCCTGGAGATTTTATGGCTGATACAAAATGCAAAAAAATTCAGAAAGAAGATTTTTCAAAATTAATAACTTTTTTAAAGAGAGATAAAAAATGTCATATTCTAAAAGGACATTATATTTTGTCATGAGTTTGTGAAAAAAAATGTATTATTCATATAATTGATAAAAAAGATATTTAGACTTATACTCTTTTTTTCCCTGAGATTTTTGTCCATTCAGAAATTACTATGTCTTTCATCATTCAAAGCCCTTCTGCACTGATCCTGGAGAATACTCGAATATTCCTTTTATCCATCCTAAATGATCAATAAGATCTGCAGTTTCAGATGTTCAAATGTCAGCCCATTTGCTTTCCATATCCTTACTCAAGCAACAGAGAGGACTTTGCAGCAAAACCCTTGCATTGCAGTAAAGTGTTATCTTCAGGCATGCTCACTTAGCCTAATTGAGACTGGACGCTGCAGCAGTGGGAAGCTGCTGAGGAGATGATGGCGTGAGAACATGAATCATGAACATGCTATCCCAATCCCCCAACCAGCGTAAATCAGTGTAACTGCACTGTAACAAACTCGAAGGACAGAGGCTGCTTGTAAATATGGGAAATATGAGGGTTGTGGAACATAAATAAGGCTGGAAGAGACAATTCAGTCTATCTCCTGCTCCAAAGAAGAGCCAAACTTATTGTGTCACTTCTGAAATAAAGATTATTTTTATTCTTGTAAACTAATTGTGGAGACTCCACAACTTTCCCAGGCAGCATATCCTTTAGGATGAGAACATTTTGCCTAGTATCTAGCCTACACGTTTATTTGTGCAGTGTGAGTTCATTTCTGCTTTAGCTAATGACTGAGCCAAAGTTGTCCTTTCATCTTAATTTCTCACCTCCTGAACTTGATGCAGCTGACATTTCCTGAGTAAACAGTTACTGGTAACACTTCATCCTTGGTCATTGTTCTTCACCAGGGCTTGGTCTTCTTCAACAAAGATACCTGGAGGCAACAGACTTGGCTAAACCTCAGGCTCATGGGTATTTCTTCACCAAGATTCATGACAGTGTTTTCCTGGCCCTGTGCTCAGCCTCTACTTGGTGCTAGAGACAGATCACTTCTCTTCTGAGAAGGAAGGCAGAACTTTTGTACTGTCAGATAGCCAGAGATACATACAGACTTTTCCATGTCTGTTACCCTTGTTACAGAGTACCAGTCATATTCTAGGGCCTAAAGCTCTTCCTCCAATCTTACTATTTCACTGCAGGCACACAGCTAATGACATCCTTCAGATGCTTCTAAGCCACTTTTCTTCCTGAAATTTTCTAAGAGCCTCCAGACTATGGAGAGATTGTCTATCAATCAAGTTCCTTTCTGCCTTCTGCATCTTCAGGACCTGGTCCTCTCTAGTTTCTAACACCCGTGCTGATTTTTTCAGAGTGACAGAAGAGAGTACCTGAAATTACAAAACAAGCTATTTTCTCAGCTCAGACACACTCCCCTGGAGTAAGACTACAATGCACTGCAGGACCTTTGGGCCTTTGGATGATCTGGATCTGTGCCTCACACGTAGGCAGTTGTGTCCTCACTCTTGCCCACAAGCTTCACGCTGTCTGTAGAGCTGGGAACCTTGTGTCCTGAGCCCTTAGGGTCATGTGTGACTCCAGCCCAACCAACTGTGTGGAGAGCAACTGTAAAGGCTTGGTTGATTGCACAACTATGCTAACTATTTTGCCTTTAGGTCTGAACTTCATATCGTTTAGTCTCCCTCCAAACTCCTTGCAGTTAATCAAATAGTTGCATTTCATCTCAGATACTTCAGACCTACATCACATAAAACCTTTTTCTAAGCAAGCAGATAGTCCTTTCCACTTCAAATCTAATACACGTATTTACATTGAATCCTTCTGTGCATAACTAATACCAGCAGGAAGGTAATATTTAGTTTGCCTCGCATTCCTCATAAAGACTGACACTGCTTTGATTCCCATTCAGATGGCTGGAAGAACAAGACTCTCCACTGCCCCTTCTATGAGACAATCTCCCTTTCAATGGGTCAGAAGGAGCTTGAGAACTTTGAGGGGGAGGGAAAGAGAGTATCTGTTATGATATGTTGCACTTTTTACCACTTCTTTGACTATCCAGGAATTAGGACTTCTTTTGGCCATTTCACTCCACAATCCGATTCTTTGTTCAAATCAAGGAAAAGAAGCATCTCAGGGTGGGTTTTAGCTCAGCAGACATAGCATGAAGACAGACACAGCCACACTGTGGAGGTCTGCATCTTTGGAAAATCATATTGCATAATCAAAAAGAATTCAACTTTTAAAGAGTGATTCACTGACCTCTTTTAGACGTCTATTGTAGGAAGAGAGGAACCATGTCCAAAAAATGCTTTGGGTATATTTCCATAAACTGAATGTAAAAGGACTTCTGAATAACTAGATCATATGCAGAAACATATAATCTGTTTGATTAAAAGAATCTAACCTAAATGTCTAGCGTAGGACTCCAGTAGACCAGGCTCAGTTTTATGTATGTTTAGAATCATAGAATTGAATAGGTTGGGAAAGACATTTAAGATCATAATTTCCAATGATTACCTCAGGACTTCCAAGACAACCACTAAATCATATCATTGAGGGCCTGGTCATAATTTTAGTCAGAGCCTGCTCTATGACTGACCACAAAAAAAATCATGTCAGCAAGAAAGGAAAACCTGGTTGCTGCTGTTTTTATTCTGATCTATTTCTACTAAAGTCTGCTCTGCATCTTCTCTTCCAAAAAAGAAATCCCCCTGCAACACAAGATCCTCAGTAAGAGGAAGGCAAAATGTGTGTGAGAGCCTAAGATACCATTTTTATTATTTGGAGACAAATTTATCTTGCAAAGGGAATTTTCTCACCCAGAATTCAGAGTTTGCCTTTCCACTGATATTTAACATTTTTACCACAAAAAGCAACAATTTATTTCTGTTGATGGGGATTATTTTGCCCTCTGAAACTTTAAGGGATGTAAAGTCTTTTTATAAAACTTGTCATCAAAAGACATTATCAAAAGGATTACTACATATGCATTGTTATACCGAGGCTTCCCCAAGTGTACACTGATGACCTCTGTCAGAGACTGATGGACAGGGGCTACAGAAGTCTCTGTTTTAAACCAGTCTAAAGTTTCTTAAGTTCCCAGTACTAAACTGTTAGACTTTAAGTGGAAATTAATACAGGGAATTCTTTTTGTTTGCTTTATACAAGAGACCAAGCCAGAAGGGGATTATGGCCCCTATGCCTTTAAATTCAGTAAACATATGAATTAGCTATTCATAGTCATCAGGAATGCCAAAATAAAACTGTGTTAAAGTGAGGAAAAATATTATTAGAAATCCAATAAACATTCAAGTCTGGGCTCACTGTTCATGTTAATCTTGTTGATTTGAAAGATTTGCATTTCAGACCTTTCTGAAAATATTAAATTACACAGTCAATCATCTCATAGTGTCAGCACTGGTCCAATATTAAAGTATTCAAATATGCAAACTCTTCTCAGTTTACATACCATGCGTATGTGACAACTTTCATCTTGGTTATAATAAGGACCTACCCAACAATTTTCTAAGCCAAAAACTTAACACGCTTAAACTAAAACACTGCTTCCTGTTCATAAAGCTGAATTAGGCTCAGAGCTTCTGTGGTTTGAGTGTGGAGGAGGTTGCACTGCACAAATTAAAGCAAATACACTTCCTTCCAAACGATGCTGTCAGAAAGTGACTTCTGCTAGACTCAAGGTTTTTGTGTAGGGGCGTTAGCAGTGTCATAAATATCTGCTCTGCCTCCTCTAGTCAAGAGTTCCTGATACCTCGGGTCTCCTGATTTCTGTTTTGAGCACAGATTCCCTGACAGGGTTCTCCAGAGTTTAGTTTAGTTTAAATTCAGTAACTGGTGGGTTGAGTTCTTTCTTTTCTTTCTTTTGCCTTTACTCTCTTCTGTTAAAAGCTGTCATGCATTTGAAGCTCTCTGATAAAAGGCTATACTTCGTCCTTTCTGCATAAACCAGCATAAATCTGAGACTTACAGTCCCCAGGAGTGGATACTCATGATTTCCCTCATGTACTCCTTTCTCCTCAAAGCTACCTTTTATTATTCCTCCCCTGCTGCACTTGGCAGTGTCTCTCATTCTGCGATTGGCTCAATTAGACCTAGAGGAAGTCATTCCGGTGCCTGTCAAGGCTTCCTGGATTTTCCCACGTACTGTAACCTTGCAGAGATTTCCTCACCTGCTTGATTTCCTCCTAAGTCAGCTGACTCTAAGACCCCAAAGACAGGACCATTAACAGGACCAGTTCAAGGCCGTTATAACATCCATCATCTGTTAGATGGGTCTTCACCACAGTCAGAAATATTATAATTTCCTTGTTATGATTTAAGTTAATGTGGCTCATTCTTTCACATGTTCAAATTGTCCTACTTATTAGTTCAAGATGACCCTTCTGACTTTGAGTGGCATAACCAGGTAATAGCAACAATTACAACTACATTCCCCTGCTGAACCTCAAGAGGATATCCCATCTGCATTGTTCAGTCCTCATAGCCTGGGTTGTATTATATGCTTCAGGATTCATGGATTTGAAGTTTTTCCCCTTTTTACCACTTTATATTCTAACTTTGTATCAAGGGTCTATAATACCCCAAACACATTCCCTTCCATTAATATCTGTTAATGTGACAGGCAGCCACAGGACCTTTGGAGGGATGGCACATAGTCCAGCTACCAGTACTGACCTGCCAGGATGATGCAGCTGTGCTAGTGGCTTTGAAGATTTGGTTTTCCTTCTATAGCACTGCATTAGAAAACCTGGAATTTAATATTAACATATTCCTGCTGTGTTTAGGAATGTCTATTTTTGCTAATGTCTTTACAGCTGAAGATGTCTCTCCAGCATGAAACTGAAGATTTTACACCGATTTTCACTAAATAGCTTTGGAATTACTGCTCCATAAACATCAGGGTATCAGACCACATTATGCTTTTGTAGCATTTGAATTTGAAAATCCACCAGCACTAACTTTCTTGTGGTCATAGACGTAGATAAATAGACTAAGGGGGCTGTTTCCATAGATACACCTTTGTTTATGTTTCATCAGGCTGCATATTTACAGCTTAAATAAGCCAAAAAATGCTTACAGAACAAGGAAACAACCTCCTTTATGACTCATATATTACCAGGTCCAAACTGTTCTTAATCTGCTCCAGTCCAGAGTTAACATATCTGTAAAATAAACCTCAGTGTTTGACTAGAAGTGCAGAACTTGCGTCTAAAAATCATTCAATTCTAATGTCACGTCATGTTAACATAAACGTGTGATATTAGGCTAGACATTTCATAATACTGGACATCTACCATTGACAAATAAATATGTCATGTTCAAGCAAAGCGGTTGTAGGAGAATATTAAGGATGTTACTGATCTTTTTTTAAAAGAGGAAGATAATGAACTGACAGAGTTAAGACCATGTTTTCCACAAATACAGATGAGCAAGCAGCTAAAGATTAAGATGACATCAAAGACTGTAAATTCATAGAGTTTTATCCATAGCTTGTATCATACACCTGAGCACTGCAATTTCAGTGCTCCTTTCTATGATTTATTCAAAAATGTGGATTTTGCTTAATTGTTCCCGAAGATTATGGGTTTTATCTGGCCAATTAAAAGTCTTCGCCATGATATTTTGGTTTGGTTTGGTTTGGTTTGGTTCTGAGAGCTGAGAAATGTTGCAGATACTAATCGAAGCAGAGAACCTTCATCTCCCATCCACCTGCTAATTCTTTATTGGATATTCAACATAAATTCCTTGCTTAGAAAGGAATTTCTGTCACAGAAATGAGCAGCAGCTGAACATGCAGCCAGTGAGGAACACAGACAATGCAGAGGATAAAGTATTTTCTATCTCTGTGAGCTATTTTTAGTTCACAGACTGTTATTCCACTGAGTAAACTCGAGTCAAGTAAAAGAATTTGCACTTTGCAGGCTCATCTGCATAGAGCACTGGATCAGTCGGAATTCTCAATACCTTTAATGTGCTTATACATTTAAGACTTGGCTGGGATGTTGTGTCTGACAGATTGCTGTGGCAAATCCAGCAGAACTTCTTCTATAGACCAATCATCCTGCTGTATAATAAAATACACCCAATACTCGCATTGTGCTAAAATAGGTGTCATGATCATCTAAAACCAGCTGGCAATTTGCAGAGGCCCATGCTACATTTATATTGTTTCAATAAAAATGGCAATCAGCGCTTTCCCCATCCTAAGTGCCTCTTGCTGGCCTCCTGGCTCTTTTTCCTTGTTATCAAAGGTAATGATAAGATTTCAGGTCTCCCATTTCTCAGAGCAAAAGGCCATGACTCACGCACCAGGGTGGAGATATAGGCCACAGTCTAAATCTCCAATTCCCGGTGATCAATTTAGCAATTCTGACTTCAGCACTTTCTGTACTATTTTCTCCCGGCAATGACAGCGTAATTGTCACTGACAGTGTCTTGCCATCTAGCTTTTAAGCATTTCAGTCTTTCCTGATACAAGTGTAGGTGGTCTTCCATTAGCTAAGATGTTTCCATTTTTAAAAAAGGCCACAGGAGTCTTGATCCCTTTTCTCTTGTGTCAGGTTCAAAAATAGCCCTTTTGTGCCAGTGGTTTTCACTCTTTTTCTCACTGCTAAACCCTTCCTGTTTTCCCCTTCTGGATACGATTTCTGCTGCAAGTGTATCATCACTAGAATAGTAGAAAAGGATGGATGTCGGGACATTAATCCTGGACCCATGCAGATTCACAGACTCCTCACTGAAAACTGCAGTTTCACTGCTATTGGAAAATAACATTTGTTCTGGTTTCAGCTGGGATGGAGTTAATTTTCTTCTTAGTACTTAAAAAAATGCAGAATCCTTACCTTAAAAGCAATCTTTAGGCTACCAGATCACACTGGAAAACAGTGTTTCAGACAGATTTCTGGCTAAGGCTTTGGAAGAACGGACAATTATATGGATTAATTTTTTCTTCACCTAAATGTTTTTCCACAATACTTTCTTCTACATTATCCTATTGAAGTGGGATTTTGCACTCTTGGCTCCATAGGAATGCATCTCTAACCCAAGGATTTATCCAATTCATCTTTGTGCTATCATTCCAAAAAATAACATCCGTACAATTTATGCTGAAAGACATTAGTAGAAACATATCTTACCATAATTATGAACTGTACCTGTGTTCTTAGGTTACTGTGGTTAGGTTCTTAGGTTACTTAGGTTACCTGTGTTCTTAGGTAGCTCTCATCAATTTCCTGCCACTCTAGCAGCTACATCCCCACATCCTGGACATGAGGTATTCTAGTTTGTGGCTGCTGGGTGGGAAGTTCTGTACATTCATCCAGTTGATGCTGTACATATCATGTCCAGCTCTCATTCCACTGGTTCATTACTGGACAAAGTGAAACAGACTTCCTTTTTCCTACCAGCATGACTACTTTCTACGTTACTTCTTGACAGCTCTTTTTAACGTGCTAAAGCAGAATGATAAACTGCTCATGGGATGGCAAGGCCTCTCCATTTTGTCTGCCTGCTTGAAGATTTGTGGCAGCTGTTCTCAAAACCCTCTGTGGTATTAGCTCACACAGGTAACTTCCCCTTAGGCTCAAGCAGGTACATAGAATGTTTAGATGATATATAGGTTGTTGAGCATCCTGAGCATCTGGCACAATTGTGTAGCTCTGCTTCCAATACCTCTCATCTGGCAGAGACTTTCAAGTGCATCTAGCAAAATCCATGAGCTGCCTCTGTGTTAATAAGCAGATAGATATGGTCTTACCTCTTTTTCAGAATATCAGAAACCAGAAATACTTCTGCTAATCCCTGTCATGACACAGTGACCTTAGGCTATTTTCTTAGATGTCTTTGAGAAGGAGGAATCTCCCAAAATGTAGCTGTTGGAAAGGTTAGACATCCTGTCTATGTCGGACCAGATTAATTAGTCTTCTTCAGTTGAGGGAGAGCCAGGATTACCCCTTTATAAGCATTTCTCCGGAGTTGGGATGAATCTGTCTCCCTTGAGGTCTCTGCCTCTGCGCATTGATGAGAGAGGGAGTTCTGTTGGTATGCACAGCTAGGCTCCAGGCATTTGCATGTTTAAAATTAAATAGGAATAAATTCACCCATTCTGCTTATTTTTTTCACCTATCGTAACAACTGGGGATAATTTTACTAACCTTCTTTTTTCTTGGTAGCAGTTTGGAGGCATTAATTTTTATAACTTTTAAGTTTCACGTATTTTAGCACAAACTGCTATGTATATTACCACTGGAAATATTATGATATAGTGAGGGATTCGCCACATGCTTCAGTTGTTTTTATACCTATTATTGCTGTGCCATCTTAATGCAATTTTCTGCAGACTCCCATGTTATTAACCTGCATTCATCTTTTATATCCCTCTCCTGAGGCTTGTTGTAAGACTTACAGAAGAAGATAAACAAGTTACAGATGCAGGAATTAATTGTTGCCTCACTGGAGCATCCCAATGAAGGGATTTTAGGAGCATTGGTTGGAGTGAAGCAGCCCATAGGCCATGGTGGTGGGAGTGGTAGGAAGAAGTGTTAAACTAAACTGGAGAAACTTATAAACAAGAAAACATCCAGATTAGGGCAGATATGAAAATGGAAGCCAGGGGAAGTGATGAAATTACTGTAGACCTCCACGGAACAAGGCTTTGCAAGCCAGATGTTAAATACTTCTCCCAGCAACGTTTGTTCCCCATTGCAAACACAGGTTTTTCTAAAAGCCGTGTTCCCTCTGCTGAGCTCATTAAACTGCTCTGTCTCTTCTTTCTCTTTATTTCCCTGTCTACTTAGGATCAGGCATAGAAATCTCCACTACCTCTGAAGGGAGAGGGGCCAAAGTGGCTCGACCCTTCCTGGCAGACCCTTGCTGTTCCCTGTTCCCAGCCCCATCTCCAGCCCAGGACAGCTGCCCGAGGCTTGGCAGCAGGGGCTTTGGAAGGGTAAGGAGAGCGTGGGGAAAAAGAGGACCACAGTGCCAAAAAGGAAGGTAAAGAGCAGTAAGAATGTAAAAGAATAGTAAAGAGAGGAGGAGAAGAAGGGGAAGAAGGGTAAACTGAGTTCAGAGAAATATGAAGTCACATCAAGATGGCTGTGAATATTAGAGAAGTATATGGAGTCTCGAACCACAGGAGAACTGTGTTGTGCTACAGTGAGTAATGACAAAGAGTAACAGACAGTCCCTTTCCCTGAAAATAGTGTGGTTGAAATAGATAAAAGACATCATGAGGCAGATGTGAGTGACTGGCCTGGTGTCCAACAGGAACTCTGCATCAGAGCCACTGACAGCACCCAGGCTGGCCCCAGCCAGATGTGCCAGCTGTGACGCACTGCTGCCATCCAGGAGCAGGGCAACACAGGAGGAAACCCAGGAAATGGAAGGCAGGAATCTTGATGAGGCAGAGGATATGAAAAGGGCAAGGGAAGGGTGTAAAGTTTGGCTCCAGAGGCAGTCAGGTTTGCTAGCCTGACCTCAAGTGTATACAGAGCTCACAAGTTGGTGAAAGCATGACTGAGTTCTTTGCTGGAGCAAAAATAGTGACTGTGAAAGAAATGGGAAGGAGGCAGGGAAACACAAAAGAGAAGAAAGCTGGTGAAGAAAGGAAAAGAACATGAAAACACTATCCTCAAAACCAAGGCAGACACGGCAGCCATATTAATTTCCAGTGCAAATGCCCTTCCTCCACTGCAGCTCTGTGAGGGATCTGACCACAGTTAAGTTTAAATTGTTTTTTTAATAATAATAATAATAATAACTAAAAAAAATATATCAAGAGATAAAGGTCAAAAGTTCAGCTTAATTCTGCAGAAGAAACATAAGGAGAAGTTTTGCGTGGAGGTGAATATGTTCTCTGTGTAAGGAAAAGATTTGTGGGTGGTTTCAAGCAGTTTCAGTGGTGAGTCTGATAAACCTAAAAAGCAATCTCTTCTGTTATGTTCTATGGTTATTTTTTAGCGACAGCTATCAATCACACTGCTTTTCAAAGAAGGCAAGTGTCAGTATCTGTAGAGGCAGCACAGACGTGGGAAACAACTTGCTCATAAGCATGGAATCAGTAAGGACCACCATTAACAGGGTCCTCTACAGGCCTCCTCTGTGTCCTCTCTATGACAGCTAGGGGGTTTTGGTGCTGATCTGCTGGTGCAACAGTCAGAAAATTCCTGCACCTCATTCAAAACTACAGGGTGGATTCCCATTTGACTTGACTGCTCTCTGGTCAAAGGGAAGTGGTCATTTCTATGCCAGATTGCTGAAGCAGATTATGGGCATCTATACTGGAAATATGCGCTGGAATAACTGTCTGCACTGGTGGAAACCTGTTTTTTTGGCCTGATTATAGTCATTCCATGTATGATTGGGAGGAAGCATTTTATGATGCTTATGATGTCCAAAGTCTGAAATAAGTACCTCTCTTTAATGTTTTTTCCGGTAGATAGAAATTAAATCTACACGTAATAGCAGCAACAACAACTGGAAACTAGGAAGATGTTTCCCCCACTTGTAAAATCATAACCTCTACCAATCTCACCTACCTTCCCCTGCAGCATCTGGTGCTGGCCACTCTTTGACACGATATGCTGGACTAAATTGGACTTGGGTGCAGTCCAACCTGCAAATGTCTGTGTTCCTAAATAAGTTGTGAAGTATTCTCACATTCTGCTTCTCAGCCTGTATAGAAAAGCCCAAATAAAGCATAATCTTTTCCTTTGAGAAATATCACATTGCATACTTTCCTATATTCTGAAGCAAAATTCCTTTCAATGCTGTCTTCAAAGCACTTGTACTCCTGACAATGGTTTTGTAATGTGCTTATCAAGGCTTCACTTTCCCAGTGGAGAGCCACAGTTAATTACTACAGTCACAGAGTGTTTGCAGCAGTGGTTCTTAAACACCCTGCCATCCTCAAAGGTGTCTGGTTGGTTCATTCCTGAAAAGACCACCTGAATAACAGAGTGTGTAGAGATGCTCCAGTTGCTTTGCAGATTTTGGTATGGAATTGTTTTATTGCATTTCCTGCTTCAAATTTGCTGTTTGTTAAACCAGAAACATAGAAACAGGAGATGAAAACACAGCTTTTGAGCCTGAATTCCATCATCTCATGGAAAAATGTTTCTTTTTGTGCTACAAATGGAGGATAGATGAAGAAAAGGTATTTGTTTAGAAGCCAAAAAGGCCAGGTTGGTGCACAGATGAAATTGTTCATTTTCATTATCTCTTTAAATTCAGATCAGTGTTCTTTTAATGTACTTTTTGCAATTAAAAAGGGGATCGTGCCTTTTATTACATGCATGTAATTTGTTCTACAGAGGAGAAATATCTGCATCCCTTAACTGGCTCTAATTCAAACAAACTATGTAAAAAATAATCCTCATGTACACTTCACTGTGAAAAAATGCATTGTCCCAGTGCTCCAGCAGGCAGAACGCAGGGTCTGAGCCACATCTAAAGAGCTGATGGGAAAACAGATGTGGCCAGTTATCTTTTTGGGTCAGGCACAGACCTGCTGTCCTATATAAGAAGCTGGTAGTAATGGATCCAGTGTTTCAAACAGTCGTGAGAAGCCTGAGCTTTAGAGATAGTTCTGTGGGAATGATGAGGGAAAATCATGCCCACGTAACAGTCTTAAGCAGAAAACACTTTCAGGGGATTCTTATGCTGTGGATTTCCAGAAGCTGGGAACTTTATTAGGAGAAAATAATCATCAGATGTTTCCTTGTTCCTGTATTTTGTGTGCTTTCATGCCATTTAAGGAATTATAAAACATACAAAGGAAGAGGACAAAGAAAAACAACCCAGCCTCTAACTTCATATAATAAGTCAAACAACAGAGAAAGCAATCAAACGGATTCATCATCTTTGGTTCATCCAATTTATAGCTGCTGTAGAGCTTGTAGGAAAAGAAATACCTGGCAGCTACTGTCCAGTCACGTTAGGTATTACATTCTCTCCCTACAGTGGCTAATACATTGATTTTACAATCAATTCAGAACCAACATCTTTAACACCATGCTGGATTATTGCCCCAGCTCTGACTCAGGGAACGTTTCCTTTAGCTCTTGTCTTTCCCTTGGAGGCCTTTCCATCTAAGGACTGACCAAGCTCAACCTGCTTTAACTTTTGAAATATGACAAGGCAATAAATCACAGCTGCGGGCGAGTGGGGCAGAGGAGTTACTGCAGTTTATCAGGAAAGGCACCATACAATGCCATGCCAGCTTCCCACTTTGCTCTGCAAGCAGCAGTGTGCATGTCCAAATCATACCCTGAGGTTAATAGAGAAGATCCCTCCTGTGTGCTCACATCCCAGGGTGTGATGGGGAAGAAGTACAAGTAGCCAGGCCACACCTCATGCAGGCCATGTGGCTGTAGATATCACCCCCCATAAACCCTTGTCTCAAGTTTTGGTAGCCTATTTTCTGCCCGGTGGTCCTCCAGGCTGAAAGCAAGCAAGCAGTAAATCCTGGTGTCTAACAGCACTGCATTGCAGCAGTGGACAAGCCCAGTGGAACAGTCCCCATGCTCAAAGATCATAGAATCACATAACGGATTGGGTTGGAAAGGGCCTTAACATCATTTAGTTCCAACCCCGCTGCCATGGACATTCCCAGCAGCCTTTCCTCTCCCATATAACCCAGTACGTGCTGCTCTCTTTGGACCATTAAACTCTTGCTGAGAAACTAGAAACTTCAGAGATTTGGTGCCTTTCAGTCAAGTTTAAGAGACTTTTATCCAGCACATAACAAGTATCAGACAGCAGAGCTCTGCACCACAGCTGCTTTACTGCCAGGCTCCTCATAGCAAGTCTGGAGACTCAGTCCCTGGCTGACAGACCAGCTGCCTACTGAAAAGAGGAATCCTTTTGCAGGCGCTTGCAGCCAGCGTACAGCTGCTGCAATGGTTTCAAGGGAAATCTGGTTCTCTAGCTGCCAGCAGCGATTTACGCACATTTGCAGGTGTGACACATTTGCTTCACATGACCTCTGGGAAGGCAAAAGCATTGCCTTGAAAGTGTGTCAGTGATACCACTTAGCACTTACATTTTCTACTTCAAAGGGTTCCACCAACGTTAATGAAGGTAGCTTAGAAATAAGAGCTAAAACACCCTAATAACATGAAAATATGGCCCTGGAACAAGTATGCATGCAAGAAAGCAAGAAAGCTATTATAAAATGAGGACAATTTTTCTCTAATGAGCTGGCTCTCCCCAATCTATTTTAAATGTAGCTCATCTGTTTAGCTGAAACCCTCCAGCCATTTCTTCATAGTACTCTGCTGTGGAATAGAGCAACTAGGGATGTGAAACTTCAGTTCCTGTGACCCTGGTGGCCTGGGAGAATATAGTATTCCATTTAGGAAGATATTAAATTGCTTCACTTATCACTCCAGACTATTTTTTGAGATATATGTAAATGTCTGGTGCAGCCTCTCAAAGAAAGATTCAGACCCAGTTTTGGAGCTATGGATCTGAGGGACTCATCTGATTTGACCAGGAGTTTTAGAAAGTCAGAGGTGCAATTTTCTCCCGAAAGCATCATCAGGACACATGTAACTATGAACAGATCAGATAGGTTTGAACAAAGCAAGCAAAATTGCCAAATTCAGGCTCCTCTTAAGTTAGTCTCCCATTGCTTTTAATAGGGTTAGGATTTTGCCTGCTGGCCTGAATTCCGAGCTCTGCACTGAATTTACTATAGTAGTAATCCCTTAATCTCTCTGTGCTTCCTTCTCTCTGTGCTTTTTCTTATCTCTTCATCTGAAGATACGGATGATACTAATATCTGCCTCCATGGGTATTATGAGACATAATTAACTGGCTTTCAGGGAAACTTCAGCAGCAAAGGTAAATTTCTCATCTGGAGGTGAAACACATACACACAAATAAGTGTAGATATAGATATCTGTGTGTATAGAGTTACATAAATATATACATATAAGCTATACCTACCACCTGCCAGACCTTTCTTAATGTCAAGATTCTTTTTCTCTTCACCTTGTCATGCTGTTATAACCCCACTATTTTTAAATGCTGGGCATTATTCTAAGTCAGTGTGGGAATGTCAGGCAGGTAGCTGTTAAAAAGAAAAGCCTTTACCTTCTCTTAATTTAATAGCATTTTTGTTCTGCAACCATTGTTCCTGCCAGTCAGAAAAACTGCTTGGTTTTTAATGAAAAATCCTAACACCAACAAATTGCAACCTTCCCTTTCAACACAGCCATGCCCTTTGAAATTAATTATGCCTCAGGCAACGCATTATAACAAGCTTATGATAAGTGACACCAAAAACTTACAACAAACACAGCAAATATTCCGCACTGGGTAAAAATAGCTCAGCACCAGAGTGACTGCTTTGGTATGGGCCTGAGTCTGCCTAGTCTACCTTACCAGGGCTGAGATGCAGCCTGGCCCCACTGATGCCAGGAGACCTGAACCCCTTTATAGCTGCTGAGGATCTGTTCACTGAGCATCCCTTGATCTCTGGCTCTGGTAGGAAGGGATGGCTGCAGGAATGGGGCGGCTGCAAGAATGGGGCAGGGGCATTCCTGGTGGGATGATTCACAGCACCCAGCGGGAGCCAAGAGGAGCTAGGAGCAAAGGAAATGGAGGACTCTGGGAGGTCTCCTTTCCTCCCAGAATAATTTCTCACAAGCTGTGTCAACTATCCACAGTTAAAAAAATAGCTGAAATATCAACATTTCCCGTTCAGAGGGAGAAGCGGCACCAGTTACCTTTGGGTTTGTTGTCTTGGGAGCTGCAACAGCCAGCAAGTAAAGACTGCCTGGGATCTTTCTGAGTGTTCAAAGAAGAAAATTCCCTTTGAAAACAAACAGCCACAGCCCTGCCTGTAATACAACACCAGGGTCAGCCTCTTCTGGATGTTAACCTGGAATAACGCAATGCCCCCATGTTATTTATATCCTCTGTGATGGTCAGTGATGCTCAAGAGGCAGCAGATCCGTTTGCCAGCTCTTTGGCAATGCTAGTAGCACACAGTGGCTGGGCTTGCTAATTACCAGGATGCAAAGTATTCATACATATATATATATGTAGAGACAAACAGTTGCAGATGCTTTCTGACAGCTGGTTGGCAAATATCAAGACAAATTCCTTCTAACCTCAAAAGCTATATGGCTATAAACACAAAATGAAGCAATTGCAATCCTGACAAGGAGATTCATTCCTTCAAAGTGGCTGCGTTTGATCGGGTCATTGTCTTTCATTCCTTTTCTCTTCTGTACAGGTGCCTTGCTCCCTGACATTGTAAGAGAAGAAGGTTTTTTAATTGTATATCAGATATAGCTGCTCTGGGTCTAAAGACCAGAGCTCATGTCAGAGAACTGGTTCCCTGCAGTGGTGCAGCTCTCTTGTGAGCTTCTGCAGCACCTGTTTTTACAGAAGTCTTTAAGATGAAAGGCAGATCATGCTTTTTAGAAGGGAGAGCAGGGATGCACAGTCAAGTTATTGTAATTCAATGTTTTCCGGTGTAGCAGCTGAGCCACACCAGCCAGCTGGGTTCACACCATCAGCCTGTGGTAAATGCAGAATTTAAACTACATGGCCTGAATATGGTCTCTGGTCAGATATTCACAATAAATCATTCCCTTCCTTGAGCACAATAACTCCATCATATAATTGAGTCCTCCAGATACTTAAATCTTTAATTCTTGATTTCATCACTAGCTTACCCTACAACCATGGGTCATAGCACCTATTTAGATTGCAAACTTCAAGTGTAAAATGGATATAACAGGAGTACTTACTCAAAAGGGTATTGTAAGGACAAAAACAATGAAGCTTGTGAGGTGTTTATATATACTGGATACCTCAGCTGGCCTGAGGGACATTTTACGCACACGGTTCTGCTAACAGGAATCAGAACAGCAGTGCTTTGCTTTTAATCATTCGCAGTGTTCCTTGCTATTTTTACAGCTGTAGAGCTGAGAAATGATTTAGAGTCTTGTCTTTTGCTGCAGTGAATAGAAGCCAATGGGGCTGTGTTGCTCTATAGGAGCTGAGAAGCTTGACTGCTTTGTTGCATGTTTTAATGCAATTCTGCAAGTCACAATTATTGTACCAAAATGTTTCCAAGTGTATCCCCTTTGAAAAATAAAATTTTAGGAGCTACTGTCAAATATCCCACATAAACAATAACATCAAAGATTTGGAAAGTGTGCAAGTACACCAAAGGGAAATACGGTAATTTACCGAGCTTCAATCAGTTCAATCTAATTCCATGGATTTTACGCCTAAAGAACTTGGATTGCTGCAACCATTACCTGCGAATCAAGCTGGCTTCTGGCAAGTGATAATTAATTCTAGAATCTTGGAAGTTTCCAAGTTTCAGAGACCCCTGAGCACATTTGTATGAAGATTAGACATTGTTTCTTTTCTCCTTTCATCTTTGAAGTCTTTTCTTCAAAGATTGCAGCTTGCTGTTCAGACTGCATAACCCCCCCCTTGACAAAGACCACTTTTCTCTGCACTCGCAGAGGCTTTGGGACTGAATCTGTGCTCCCTTACTTCACTCAGCACCCCACTGAAGCGCACAGAAGGATATCTGCATCACACCGCTGTGCACGGGGAGGAGAATCAAACTCTTTGCCAACTATCTCAAGTGAATTGCTCACCCCCTGCGGGGAAAATTTACCACATAACAAAGCGGTAATTGATATTGATGGCGAATGTTGTTCACATTTCATTTTTTTAGACGCTTGTTTTCAGGGTTGTGAGAAGCTGGGTTACAGTGATCAAAGGTCGAAGCCTTAAGTTTCCTGTAAAACAACTTCCCTGGGGCTATGCCGAATGCAGGAAGAAATTAGTGGTGAGATTTATACAAGGCACGTACCCAAACTAAAAAAGACCAAAGATGCTAAATTAGAAGAGTGAGATTTTCTTCTTATTTACATCCCCATGAGTTGTAAGAAACTGGTTTGTTGCTGAAAAAGTGACCTCCTCCCCATTTTCAGTTGGAGTAGGAAGTGTTTGGTCCACAGCAAATGCAGCTGAATTCTAATGTTCGCACCTTAGATGAACTTCCTGCTTCTCTCTCCTCAGTCTGTGTTCTTCTTGATCTTGTCATGAGAAATATTTTGCAGAAGAGAAACCCCACAAAATACTACTGTACAGTCACAGTGTTTGGGTTCTTTTTTGGGGAGGGGGGTTATTCCTATTCTAGGGAACTGTTTTCTGTAAGCTCATTATAGGGGAAGGGGAAAGGGAAAAGGGAAGATTCATATAATCAAGGAAATCAGGTTTTTATAGCTTGGGATAAACAAACCCCAGATAGTGAGAAACTGAAAAACCAGGGTTGCACCTTTATAATTCAGAAACCATAAGGACGGTTCAGTTATATGTATAGCTGGACTCCAGGGTCTTAGTGTTACGCAGTACAAGTCTTCAAATATTCCTGCTGCTGCCAGTGCTCTGAGCTGTCCTCCCTCAGTGACCACTTAACATCCATAACTTGCGTGAGGAAGTCACTGCTGAGGTGGGTAAAGGTTACACCATCCAAATGTATTCTTGCAGATTAAGTTCCTATTCAATGTATTCACAGTAATGACCTAAGACACTGAGAAAGAGCAAACAGTGTTCTGCAGTCTGATCAAAATTAACACCTTTCCATTCAGTAACAACACGGGTTTAGCCAAATCACTGCAAGTCACTGCAGAAGCCTTCATACTGAAAGTGTGCAGCTGTATGTTCAGCGCTGCAAGTGATACTTAATTCATTGTCTTGCTCATTAGTAGCTACCTTTAAAAAAATATCATCATTAAACCACTGTTAGGCATGAGAAAATACAAGTAACAGAGAAATATTTTGCTCAAAACACCAGGGCCAATGACAGAATCCGGAGTGAAGCCTGGAGCACTCACATGTCCCATCCTCAAGCCATCCATTATGTTACATTTCTTCCTGATTTAGTGTCCTAACTGGTCTATCCATGCTGAGTGCTTCTAAGCACTTTTGACAGTTTGCTCTCATGTCATTTTGTAGCACCCAACTTGGCAAAGGAAATGCTTCTAACTCTTGTTATGAGTCTTTTTCCCAAAACTTAAATGCATAGACCTGAAATTCTGGACCACTCCTTGAAATCAGGACTTCAAGCCCCGAATGCCTCTATCACCCACCCCATGGTGGCCCAACATGCCAGACACGCAACTGCACCAGGGGACTTCTCTCCAGGGACTGCAGGCCAGATGACAAAGAGCCAGGAAAGGAGGCTTACAGCTGAATACCTTTGCCCAAGGGAAAGCAGGCCAAAGAATACAAAATGTCAGCAGAGGGCATGTTGCCCTTGATTGAGTGGAGAAGGGCCTGCGCTGGCTGGAAACCCAGAATTAACAACAACAACAACAAGAAAATTAGTAAGGCTTGCCAGCTGGGGAGAGACATCTGGCTAGTGATCAGAGGGGCCTGTGAGTCAATTAATCCATCTCCAAGCTGGATTAGCACATTGAAATATGCTTCCCTTCACTGTTGCAGAGGGACCTGTTGAAAGCTGTAAAGATGAATGGAACTAAAGAAATTTAATTTAAATGAAGAAAAATGGCTCTGAAGTAGTGGGTGGGTGGTTTTTGCATGCCTTATGTGTTGGAAGGATTAAGCACAACTCAGAGAATTCAGGGCATGAAGCAGCCATTTGGATACAAACGCTTTTGAATCTGCGATCTGATGGATTTAAAATTTGTACCTAGATATTTGCCTATTTATTTATCATGCTTATAGCCTAGCTGCAATGAAAGATACTGCAAACAAAGTCATAAATAAGCTCTTTTTGTCCATTCTTCGCCATGTGTATTGTAACAAGTTACTGCGTGTGTGTGTCTCCACAGAAGCTGTTCCTGGGCTCTGTTTTTTTTGCTATTATATGGAATGGCAGGACTGTTGCTCAGGGATATCATCCTGCATTTAGCTCTGGAGATTGAGACTCCATCTCCACCTTCTCTGTCATTGCAGATCAAGGGGACATGGTCTCCTTAGATTCTTTTCAGATCATCAAAGACAAGACTTGAGGGGAATTCTTTGGTCACTGAGTTCAGCTCCTGCTCTTATGAGCCATCAGGTCACATAATCCCTTCTGTGGATTTCTTAAGCTCCCTCTTCAATTTTGATTTTTTAGCTGCTATTCCTGGTCTTGGTAGGTTTTTCCAAAACTTCATTTTTATGCTGTTTAGAAACTTTTTATATAATTTCCAATGTCTGTTTATTGAGGACCAGGTTACAGCCATCTGTTTTTGTGCCAGAAATGTCTTTTTGTCTCCTCCCCTCTGAATACCCTTAGGTGTCTATGGATAGCTGTCAAAAACTTCAGCTTCCCTTTTACTCAGCTAAATAAGGGAAGCCACAGTGCTCTCCTCCCTTAAAATAGGCTCACCAGTTCCCCAGTTATTGCAGTATTGCAGCAGTCCTTTTCTGCTTGGGACTTAGTACATAGTGGGGACCATCCACCATATGCAATTTCAATGTGGGTGCCTTAGTTTAGAGGCTGAGAGAGGTTAGCTGTATGAGTGCATCACACTGTGGGCCTAATGTTCTCATTGCTTAAGAATGGCCCCACATAAGTTCAATTTTTGAGACCAGACGTAGATATTGACAATAGTGTACAGCTCCTCTTCTGAAGGACTGTGTACACTTCTGATCATCAGTATCCATGACACAGGAACTCAGATCTTGCAACTACAGCTCCTGAATAGTCATAGACACCAGAATATAATCATCCATATCACTTAGCTGTAAACACAACTAAGATTTGTCCAAGATAACTCTCCCAAAGCAACTCCTGGGAAGAGGCTGGAGACTGTCTCAGCACCAGCAGCATCCATAACAGCCCCATGGGATGTGACAATCCATTCCTGGAGTGACAGAGATTTTAGCTGTAAGAATGCAGCTGTGCCAGGTGGCATCAGCACCAGAAAGTGGTCCATGACCCATCCTATTTGCTACAATAATTGCAGCCAAAAGGCAATTTTAGCTATTTGGGTGATCAAAGGAACACAGAATTAACTCTATGAGAGCAGGTAAAAAAGATTTTGAATGCTTTTGAAAAATCCCCTTTATACCCAGAGTTTTATGTACAAGAACTGTCCACAGCCTCTGGGAATTTGTTCCTCAATTCCTTTAACTGGAGCATCCCAAATGATTTCAGCTGTCATATGTCACGTCTGAGAGACACTGAGCTTTGACAATATATGTACCTTCAAATAGATACAACCCTTCTCCGGGAGGCAATGACAATTGCTGAGCATGATTTTCTTCTGAATAAATATGAAAACTCCACTGGCAGCAGTCAAAAGAGATTAACTCTCCTTTAAGAAATTTCATATGAATCCCCTTCTTCCCTCTGTCCCTTTGGTATCTTTCTCATCTCTCAATGAAAGTGCTAAAGTCTCTGAAAAACAATGTGGCCTAGAGTAATGTAAGCCCAAAACTATGAGCATCTGTACAGAACTATGGTCACATCAGGTTTGCAGATATCTAGTCCTATTGCTATTATGTCACTCAGTGTCCATTGCCAGCTATTACTGCTATCCATCACAGACAGTATTAGAGATAAAGAGGGAAAGACTTTTGGCATGTGTATGGAGCCTATTTCAGTGAGTGTTTTGGCTTGTTGGGACTCCTAATTATACTGACACAATGGTTAAACTACAATATTTGTCACAAATTCAGATATCTCACCTGATGAACCAGGGAGGAGATGAGAAGTGTGTATCTACCTTTTTAACTGCAAAGGAAAGCCTCAGACTTGGTCCCAGTTTGGGACATGTTTAGGCCCCATGAAAAACACTTTTTGACTGGAGACCACCATCAGTTCTTCCTCCTTTGGCAGTGCCTGAGAAGAAGCATGAAACTTACATGTAAGCTTTATGGCGAGGAGAGAATACATGCAGAAAGGGACCAATGCCATGGACTACAAGGATGCAGAAGCACCTCCATCCACTTCCCTACAGGTGTGAAGAAGGTGTCTGAGGACCAACGCAGCTGGCACCTTGTCGTCCCCACTAGCTTTTTGTACCCCCTGCTCAGTATGCTGCCAGTTTGGCTTCTTTTCTAGGACTCCTGATTTTTGCTCTGTGCATGTATCATGACACATTGAGCACTGTGATCCAAGAGCCAGTGGCATAGTTATATTTTGTTACATGTGCTTCTACACATATTTATCCATCCATTTCCTTTCCCACACTCCAATTAGCAGCCAAATGCCCCTAATTTTTAGTTTTGAGATATCTATATACTCCTCCATTCATTTCATGGTTCTGTTCTAAGCAATGGATCTTCTAGAACCTTTTTATCCATAAATCAGAAAGTAATTTAATGAAACAAGTGATCATAAATAGGTATGTATGCTTGAAAATTAAAAATTTAACATGAAATGCAGGTAAAAAAAAATTTGAATTTATGGACCTTATAAATGCACCTGAGCTTATTCTCACCGCCCATCAGTGTTATGAAAGGACTACAACTTATCACCAGCAGTGAATATGTGATTTATAGGTATGAAGAAATGTGTCTACAGCCACACTTGACACAGAACTGTGAATTCAGTTGAGATTTTCTGGTCATCAGCTTGTAAGTTAATCACGATAAGAGAAAAGTCAATTAGGGCGGCTCTAGGAGCATAAAAGAGCTCTAAATATCCCTTTATAGCCATTAAGCCATGTTCCTTCAACATGGCACAGCAAAAGACAGTGAGGAAGGACCAGGGAAAGACAAGTGTGGTCAAGGTGATTGTCACCAACTTAATCTCAGTCAGCTGTCATCTTATAGGTGTTTGCTGCCAGCAAATACAAACCACCAGCAGTGGCTGTCTCAGAAACAAGCAGGCCCTCATTCAAGGAGGAAAAGCAAATAAGTGTTTTAAACCTACTTTCAAGCTGCCTTTAACTTACACTTGTGTAAAAGGGAGCCTATGTATTATAAAAAGAAAGTGCTCTTTAAAAAGAGATTATTAGCTTGTTTAAGAGCATGTCTAACAGAAACTCTGGGAACAGTAAGGCAGGGTTTAAAGCAGATTGCCTACTTCATTCAGATGTGTCAAGGAGCTAATCCAAAGATACCCAGGAACTTTTAAAGGCACTGGAGCAGCCCCATCAATTTCTACTACTAATAGGAGATGAGCTGTTAGCACTTTTGTATGACATCCTGTAAGAAAAAGCTCTGGCATTTGGCTTAGTCAGGAGAGATTGCACCATCTGTGATTGTACAGACCAAATAATGATACAAAAAGACCAAATAAGCGAAAACCCCTGATAATCTGTCACCATTTCAGATTCAGTGAAGTCTTAAAATGTTCCTGCATAGGTAGAGAATTTTGCTGGAGGAGAATCAACACAGTAACAGGCTCAATTACATCCAAATTTCCTGCGTAAGATCTGCCAAGCAACTTCTGTCATCACGATTGTGAGAGAAACAGGTTTTATTCAAACTCATGTGGTATTTGCTACCTACACCCAGACAGATAATGGACAGATAGCAGAACAATGATCAGCAAGTGGCTACCACTTAATTCTTGTTTTATTCTGCAGCTTGCCTGCCTTCATCTGTCTTCCCTTCTGAAGGAAATCACATTCTTTCTGTCTCGAATGGAAATGGCCTATTATGAATTCATTGCAAGTTTTACATTTTCCATCCAAAATCATGACAGTGATGAAAAAAGCAAAATCCCATAGTACTTGTTTCTAAAAGCATTCAGCTCCATACATATATGTTAAGCTTTCTGCACTTGGATCTCTTACCCTCAAAAAGACAGTCAACAACTATACTTTCTGAATAGCAAACATAACATTTAAGAAGTCTATTTGCCTTACCAAAAACAACAGGTACTAAATATGGTGATAAGGGCAGAGCATCCTTAGAAATATTGCATTAAACTACTGACTTGCTGCAGTTCTATTGATTTCAGAAACATAAAGAGAATATGCTGAACAAGAAGAAAAAAACACTAAGTAGCATCACGTGAATGCAGTAGTAAAATATCCTACATACTCTCATCACCGTCAGCTTACTGCAGGAAGAAAATATGTGTTCAGCCCTGAAAACTACCTCCTTTCAATGCAAGTATTGGTATGCATTCATTTGCTCTAGCTACCTGAATTCCTTCGGGTTTAGTGAAGCTGTCAAAACCTTACCAGTGCGAATGCTGTTGTGTAAGTAAAATTAATGGCTCCTTTCCTGCTTCCCATACTTGAAAGCCTTAAATGAGTCTTATTGTTAGGGGAAAGAGGAGGAGGAGTGGAAGGGCTGTCAAAATGGAACTGTAAATCTTTTGGCGTTTAAAATCTTAGACCTAATTGACCTCATGAAAGTGCTTCAAACTGGCATCTTGGTATTGTAAAGCAAGCAAACTATCTTTACCCAGGCATGAATCTCCCTTCACAATCTGTTGTAACTAACTGTGTTATAAGTTTCAAGTGGAATGCTCCAGTCAAGCAAGTAAACATTGAAAAACAAACAAAAGCACTTGCATTTATGGAAGTATTAAATGCATTCATAGTCTATCCTTTGTGTGTGTAAGCATGGGAGTGTAATGTGAACATAGTTGCGAACCAATTATTAAATAAAATTTGAATAGAAGAATAATTAATACCAATGATAACTGTTGCTTGCCAGACTGGCGTGTGCTGAGGTTTTAGTTGATGCTTGCTGTGATATGGGTCATAGACTAAGGGTTGTTTTCTGAGAGGGCTTTCCAGATCCCACAGCACATTGTGGGGTGCACCCCGAGATATAGGATGGCTATTTTCAGTACCAGAAGTAAGACTTCCAGCAACACCCTGCTTAAGGCTGCAAGATGAAGACTGCCTCCAGAAAGCAGTGTCAGCCTGCCAAGCACCACTGCCAACATGCAGTCTGTCTACACCAGTGGCTCAGTCAAAGAGTAATTTAGGCTCTACTCAATAGAGGTTATTGACACCCTCATATTTCAGCCAGCTGCCCTACACTTCCCTACAGTCATTAGAAAGGCTCTCCAGAAAGCACTTTGAAGCAGAAGCCAGACCTACATGATCTGAAAATCCAATGGGATTTTCCTAAGGAACTTGCATGTGCCCAGAAAGGAGAGGAAACCCTGGGAAGATGGCTAGGTTATGGCATTTTCTCTACATACTAGCAAAAGAGATGACCTCGCATGCTTAATTTTATTGCTCTTCCAACAATCCTTTCAGAGTCTGCAGGTGCTGTAATTCTCTGGAGAGGCTCTCCTGGTTTACTAGCATGTGTGCGCCCAGTTCTTGCTCAACCTATTGACATACTCTCACAACTCATCTTTCCTTGCAACATATGTCACAATATTGAAGTTAGGTGTGAGGCATGATGCCAGCTGAATGAAATCTGGCTGAAGCCTGGAGAAGATGGGATTCATGTCACTATCCAGCAGGGTCAAGTTTCTGCTGCCATCAGAGGCATGCCTAATTTACTTCCATGAAAAGAAGGACAGACTGTACTCAATAACTAGAGTACCATTCACTGGAAGAGTATGCAGCACATTAGAAGCATTAATTCTTAGGACACAACTGCAAGTTCAGAAAATAATATTATCCCTATTTTATACGGGTACAAAGAGCCAAAGACAGAGATGACAATGGAACCAAGCTTCAGTGTACTGCTTTACTTACTAGACTGGAAGCCTTCCAACAAAGGGAAGTGGATTTTGTATATTGTATTTTGAGCCTAATAAAAAAATATCACATAGGTTTTAATAAGCTGGAAGCAGGAAATTTGAGGTGTACATGAGTTTTCCTAAGAGATTTGATGAATTCAGCCTTTAAATTAGAGATTTTCATAGTCAAAAAAGTGCTGAAGAACACCTTCATAACAAATGCCAGGATTTTCTCTTCAAACAAAACAGTTAATATTCAGGGCATTTTGACTGAATCTGACCTCATGTTGTAGAGCTCTTTTCTCTTGGTTCTGCCACTGGCTATGGAGTCACTTCCCCATTGAAATTAGTTGCCTTCCTGGACAAATAGCTTTGTAAATGGTTAGTGCATCTAGTTTAAGTGAGACAACATTTGTAAAGAGAAATGGGAAATCAATTAACCTTTTTGAGGAGAAACAAATAGGCTTTGAGTGACGAAAACATGAAAAAGGATTTTCGTACCCTAAATGGTGTCTACTTTTTGCAGCCATATTAGTCTGATAACAGGAACCATTTATTCTTGTGTATAGACTGGGCTGTTCTGAAGGCAATACCCCACTGCCTCTAGCTTCTTGTTCTCTTCAGCGTTCTTAGATACTAATGATCTCTGAGAGTTAGATCCTGGCACTGGGAAAGAAGTGATCTTTGGTTCTTCTGCCATTGATTCACATCATAATTTGTTTTCTCCATAGCTTCTCATTGATAAAATACTGGGATGGTGCTTCTCCCTAGTCATAAAGGGATTTCTGCATGGTGGAGAAGTACAAAATAGTCTTGTTTTTCAGTTCAGGTAGCAAAAAGGAGAGACCTGTTCACAACACCATGAAAAAAATGTTCATGAACAATAAGGGTCAGGTGTTCAAAACAGAGAAATAACCCAAAAAACCCTCAAAACAAATGAGGTGTGTTGTAGTTTTACATCCCTGTTGCCTTGCTGAGCCATCCAGGATGCTAACAGTCCCCAGGTGAAGATCATGCCATTACTTTAGAGTCATGGTATGCGCTGAAGCACAGCTAATGCTCCCCTGTAATTGTTGCTGAATGCTGAACGCAGCCAGAAAGCCCACATTCATGCACACATATATATGCTCATTGCTACTCTTAGGCTGATGGAAGTTTTATAAATGGCTAACCCTGTCTGGAACTGTATTGCTTCCAACCAAACATCAGCACATTTACTGGAGATGCAGATCCAGCTGAAAACGGGCTCTCTGAAACAGCAGGCTTAACAGCTGCAAGCATCAGAGCTCCAAGCCTCCATGCTGGCCAGCTGATAAGTTTTTAATTTCTTCTCTGTGGCTCCCAGAATGCTACAGATAAACAGGAACAAATTCATGTTAGACCTGTTGACCTTTAAGTATGAATGGAGAAAGTTTTCATCTTCTATCAGAAATGAAAATAATCAATTGATGCATTTATATGGACCTTTAATAGTCATGTTAATATGGTCCACGTACTCATTTTGCAGATCTGTTTGTTCCTTTACTAATACTTTTCAATGAGAACCTTCCCACACTTGCAGCAATCACTCAGAGGCACCGGCATATGTCTGGCACAATTGATTAATTCACTTGCATATGTGTCAGATAAACTGCTGCCCCAGACAGCAATTGTGTCCATATACTTGAGGACAAGATCCAGCTCTACACCCCATGCAGACATCTATTAATTCTCTTTGACTTTCTTACTACTCCTGTTCAAATTCCATGTGCTTTTTACTAGATCCATCAAATAAGAGAGGGAAGGAAGGAGGAATTTACTTTTTCCATTTGAAAAATTATGGATCTTTCATTTCTGTACCTTCCCACATTGCACTCACATTTAATTTCAGATCTTAAATTATTCTAAATAAACTCCTAAGATTCAGTTTAAGCACAAAATATTCAATCAGGATGAATGAATAATTCTGGAAGCTGGGACAAGAGAACAAAAATGTTGCAATGTTGACAATGGGCCAGATCCACGACCGAGATAACTGATTGACACAAGTGAAATCTTTTTCACTGGAACTTAATTTACCCACTGAATTGTACAGCGCTTTCAGTCCCAGCTAAAAACAGGCTGTTAGTACAAAACAACTTCTAGTTCACGTCTGGGGAGGGACTCTTCATTAGGGACTGTAGTGACAGGACACGGAGTGATGGGTTCAAACTTAAACAGGAGAAGTTTAGATTGGATACAAGGAAGAAATTCTTTACTGCAAGGGTGACGAGGCAGTGGAATGGGTTGCCCAAGGAAGTTGTGAATGCTCCATCCCTGGCAGTGTTCATGGCCAGGTTGGACAGGGCCTTGGGTGAGATGGTTTAGTGTGAGGTGTCCCTGTCCATGGCAGGGGTGTTGGAACTTGATGAACTTGAAGTCCTTTCCAGCCCTAACTATTCTACGATTCTATGACTCAGTGAACCAGTGGCGTCAGTCAAAGGTCTCACGTTGACTCTAATTCAGCACTGACAAAAATTATTGAATTTAGCTTGAAAATGAGTTTTGTCTCAGTGTAAGAGACCCTTTCAGTGGTGCTTGCTGCTAAATTTGTCAAGCATTTGCCATCATGTGGCTCTCTCGAGTCATAGCAGAATGGAAATGTAGGGTGTGCTGTGCTCAAGGCTCAGCTTAAAGTAAGTTGGGAGTAGCCTGAGCATGAGAAAGTTACAGACAGGAGTTATGTAAGAAATACAAGTGGAAGTGGAAGGGCTGCTGCAATGCCATATAAAAAAATTCTAGCATTTTCTTTGAAAAGCAGCTGCAGTTGCATATGCTTTGAGGCAGGGCACTGAGAGCGAGGAAAAGAATCATTTGGTCGAGATTTTTGCTAAACCTCTGAGAATATCCTGAACCTGGATTGTTACCATCCCTCCAGCATAATCCCTGCTTATACAGACCCAGGAAAACCTTAAGAGTCCATGACACCTTTAAAGAGTCTGCCCTTGATGAAAACACTTGAGCCTGTCAGCGCTTCTAGTGCCCTCCAGAATAATCCCACACAACAGAGCAGGAGGCTGCATAGCTTCACTTTGTCTGCTTGGGACCAGCTTATCCATGCAAAGAGGGACCAAAGCACAGAAGCAAAGCTGGGGTTTTACTGCAACTGCTGATTTTAGCAGCCAGCCATGGTACTGCTGACCACCAGAAGAGTCTCTTCTCTGTTGTCAGCTCAGCGGGTCTGAGAGCTGCTGAGGGACTAAGCTGAGTAGTGATCAATAAAGGGAACAGTTCACAGACTGAAGAAATGGAACTCCTAGCATTTGCAATCCTATTGCAAAAAGCAAACTTCCTACATGCAGGCACCCTAACTGCAGAGTACCAAGTTAACTCACCAAATTCATGCTGACTAACTGGGGCATGCTGTAAAGATAATAAGAGCATTTTTCTGTCATGAATGCAAGCTTATAGATTGATAGATCATTTGATCTGTATGACTGTATCATGGATTTGCCATTAGCTTTCATCTTTAGCCATGCTGACAGAATCAAAAAACATATTTATTACACTCGGTGGGTTTTAATCGACTTTGCATTCCCCTGTGCATAGAGTTAGAATACAAATAATCTGCAAAAAACACTGACAATCTTCCAGTTTATTCTGGTTCATTCCTACTAGAAAATAAATAAATAAATAAACCAAGGAAAGAGTATATCACAGATGTATTCTCCCGTAAAAGCTTTATGTAAGATTTGAAGGAGAACAAGCTAGCATTAGCCATTAGAAGAGAAAGATGCAGAGCGAATGAAAAAGCTTATCCTCTGGGCTTGATGAAGAAAACAGCCCGAAGGCAGCAAATCAATGATCCGAGAATGAAACTGAAACACTGCCCATAGAAAGAATGGCTTAGCAAAATGTGAGCTCTTTCTATTTCATGTGGTATTGCTCCTACTCACACAGGCGTTTTTTTAGTACTAAGGCCCAAGTTCTGATAAGATATAAATAATCTGACAGAGGAACCAGTTCTTAGCTATATTATAAAGCTAAGGGAGCACGAAGGGGAATGAATCTTATCTAGACATCTCTGTTGCAGCTGTCCGCATGTGAAATAACTGACTTAACATGAGTTTCATCAACATAGTCAATAGAGTGTAGGATGTGATACAGCCTAAAATAGAAGTCCCATTTGGTAAAATAAACTGCATGCTTACCTCTTTTGGCTGCACTGACCTCATTGACTAAACAGGAGTGTAAGGAGTTCACTTGATGTAGAAAACTCCATTGTCCTGCTCCACAGGCTTTATTCACTGTCAGTGGAGAAAAACAGATATGATTGGATGCAATTTATTTCATCCTATTCCAATGTCTAAAATATAATAGATTAATCACTTCCTATAATTGACTAATTCCAAGAGTAAAGCTGTGCTCTTGGCTGTTGTGGTTTAAGCTCAGTCTGCAAATCAGTCATGCAGCCACTCGCTCACTCCATCCCCTCTTCCTCCCCCCCTGCTCCCGAAGGGATGGGGAGGAGGATCGAAGGAATGTAACTCCCATGGGTTAAGATAAGAACAGTCCAGTAACTAAGGCATAACACAGATGTCTTGCCACAGTGCAGCAGCCCAGGTGAGTTTACCTTTGAGTTGCCACTTGCCCTGCTTCCATTGCTGCAAACACCCCCACAGGACATTTGCCACTATCCATGATCAGTATAACGTACTGGCCACTTTTCTCATTCAGCAATGTCCAGGGCCAGCTGGATGGCTTTCACCTCAGCAAACTGACTCGATTTACCCTCTCTTTCAGCAGTTTCTGCAACTTGTCATTGAGGACTTCATACAGCTGCCTTTCATCTCCGATGCCATTTTATTCCCAAAAATGGAATCTCCTGTGCAGGTCCCTTGACCTTGCTCCGTTTTATGGCAAAACCGGCTTTCAGCAGGATTTAGATTATTTTCTTCCCTTTCTCAAAGACTTCTTCCACTGTATCGCCCCACACGATAATGTCATCAATATATTGCAGATGTTCTGGAGCTTGCCCCTGTTCCAGTGCAGTCTGGGTCAGTCCATGGCAGATGGTAGGGCTGTGTTTCCACCTCTGGGGCTGTCGGTTCCAAGTGTACTGGATGCCCCTCCAAGTAAAAGCGAACTGTGACCTGCACTCTGCTGCCAAAGGAATTGAGAAGAATGCATTGGCAATATCAGTCATGGCATACCACTTGGCTGCCTTTG
>WYDI02023325.1:0-25461 GCA_009867235.2 Psittacus erithacus | reverse complement strand
GAGTAAACATTACTGAGCAGCAGCTAAAAACATCGGTGTTATCAGCGCTGTTCCCAGGCTGAAAGTCAAAACCACAGTACTGCACCAGCTATTAAGAAGGAGAAAAATGTCTGCTACTGCTGAACCCAGGGCAATGGCTTACATAACAATAGACAAGGTTTAAACTTTAGAGCTTGGACATTGCAAGAGTCGAGGAGTGCTCATAGCATGCTCTGGTCTTTTGAAGGCTGGTTTCCTAAGAAAATAGGTCTTACGCAATTATATTAGCAGTCCATTCCAATAAAGCTTGAATGCTAGCCAGTTTCAACAAAACTGTACAAAACACAGACCTTAAAGGCATTATTTTTTAAAGTTTTCCTTTGGAGGAAAGGGAAGTGGCTGAGTAAAGGAATGAAGAACAAGATTAAAATCCCACTGAAAAAGAATGGCTGAAATGTGAGCTGAGCCACAGTAAAAGACACCTGAGAATCCTCCCTGGAGAAAAACACAGGAAAAGAGTCTTTCCATAAGGTCCTTCACTTGGATAGGCTGTGTCACTATTGTAACCTATCTTACATCAGCTGGAAACTGCCAAAAAATGCATCTATCTGCAAAAAACATAACCTTTCCTGACCTTATACAATGTCAGAAAGAAAACACCTGAGCTGGGATTCAAGTGTCATCTGTCAAGTGCGCAGCTTGTGTTTGAGTGAAATCAGTGGAAGTTGGGCTCTGAATTCACTAAACCCCGATTTCACCCCTTGCAGCCTTGTTTTAGGGAGGAAAGCTACAGGTAGGGAACACTAAAAGCACTGAATAGCTTCTCTAAACTAGTGGGAAAACCTTAACTCCGGATGCCTGACCATCTCTGACACCTGTATCTCACTGTATGAGATACCTTCAATTGCAGATGAAGGTGTCTCTTCTGAGACCTACTAGGACTTAGTGAAAACATACAGCCTATGATAAAATGTAGGCTGTTACTCAGGTATTGTCTTCATTTTATATTGGACAGAAGTTATACCATTTACCCTTTGAAATATCGTCACTTGCTTTCACAGGACTTCCCTGTTTTCCATGCATGTTTTTCATTCCTGCGTGTGATTGGAAAAGGCAGAGGATTTTGACCACACAGACTTTGTTTTCCTGAGAAAAAAGGGTTCTAGCACACTCCATAGCCAGGCTTTTGGGCCTAAGCCCTGAAGGGAAGATATTTCACTACTTGCTGCCAAACTGAGTGTGATGGTCCTTAAAGCTCAAAAGGTCATTTACTTTAAATCTCTGTGAACAGCAGTTCTTTTACCCTGTGAACCATTGTGCAGCGTAAAGGTCTAGGATTTTGCCAAAGCTGCCATTCTGCCCTAAAAAAAATTTCCAAAACTTATCCTCAGAATTCCTTCACATTTCCATGGTTCCTCTCCTTCCACAATTCGCCTTTGGACAGGCACTGTCAATGAAACTCCCAGAATTTGTCCCCAGGCTCAGCAATCACTGCCCTGAGCCACTGCTGAGCTGCCACTAGAAGCTCTTTGCTTCCTGATTGTAATCTTTGCTTGAAGGCACATCACCTGTGATGTAGGGTTCTGCTTCTCTCAGAGCCATGGGGCTGGCATGGGGAGGTAACACCACAGCCCAAGCTTCCCCCACTGCTGCATCTTCATGATGGGAAGAATAGATCACTCTTCTCCATCATCTTCTTGCCCAGTGAAATAAGCTGTGGAGCTGGAAGAATATGCCCTAAAGGGGAATGCAGCCTGGATCACAATCTGGCATGTACAATTCCTAGCCTACTTTCTTCATATGCACCTGGTCTTATAGTTTCTCAGCTTACATTTTCCAGTCACTGTTAGAGAGGAACATTTGGGGTGATTATCAAAGAATACCATTCATTGGGTTCCCAGTATTGCATGTATAGTTCTGCTGCTGCTATTCTTGTGGTCAGTAGAAATGTTGGCAGACATGGACCTTCTCCCTGACCAAAGCCAGAAAGTACAAGCAAAGCAATGAAATCCTCGCCTCTGGTTCAGTTTTTTTAACAAATACAAGCAGTGACTCTTGGCCAGTTTCTGAATTCTTTAATGGGGTTATTATTCATTCATGCTGTCCTCAGTGAAGTTTAGGATACCAGTATTAATCTTAAATTGTGATGAGAATTGTCATAACAAGAAAGCTTGTTATTAGAAGGCACACAGGCCACACAGAAAGAATATTCAGCCCTGGCCCTCCCCAAATAAATCGGATCTAATTCCTCCTGCAGTGAGACAGGAGAACAAACTTAATGTGAACTGGTCTTTCCAAGAAATAATAAATCCCTATACAAACAGCCACGTAAAACAGCTTTAACTCTTCCTTGACCAAAACTCTGTCTTCCTCCAGTAAAGGATGAAAAGAGCACAGTTAAGACATAGGTTCATCCTGCTTACCTTTAGGCCTTTGAGGCATTGAAGTCAGGATTGTAATCAGTCATTATGAGGCACAGAGATCTTAAATTGCTGTCCCACATGTTGTAGCAGTCCATGGGAATACAGCAAGCCAGGACTGCAACCTGTTCCAAGACTGAACTCACAGCCTGCTTTCCAAAGGGAAGTAATTCCATGGGAAGACATGTAGTCTTCACACACTCTAGTCCAGGTTGTATTTGTCCCTCATAAACTTTTCCATGACCCTAAACCTATGCAGACATATAGCATTCACATTGGCCATCAGCAACAGTGGGGCAGCTGTTGAGCTTCTGCCTTCATCTGTTTTGAGTATGAAACCTCCTGCCTACCTGTGTGCTCCCTTCCTTCCCCCTTCTGTAGCAGAGAAGACAGTGACTAGCCATCACCCATGCCCTGCCTACGTCCACCATGAAAACACATTATTTGCAGAATAGCTTTCATCTCTTGCCAACCAGCAATGAATGGTTCACATCTGCATGCTTGCCTTCTTGTCATTCTGGTTTTTATCCTGGATTAGGGAGCCATCTTACTGATTTCCTCTTAGACGCAGTTTTACTCTCTTCATCCCCAGATTACACCTTGTACCAATAACATGAACCAAAACAAATATAGCTTCCACTTTTCCAAGAAGAAATCCACTCCTGGATGCTCAGCTGCAAATAGAGCTTTTTTTCTCTATCTATTACTGCTCACTGCCCATTCTCCCAGCCTGTTTCAGGTCCTAGTAAGTTTGGCACTGTTGTAAACAAATTGACTGACTGGACATCAGGAAAGGGTTTCCCAAGGACTTTTTATGAAGAAAGAGCTTGATGGCCAAAATGTCTCTGAATAGTTTTTACCAATTAGTGTGTTTCATCCAAAGTAAAGAATGATTAGGGATACTTTCATCTTGCTTTGTATAGGATATGGCCATATGTAAGAACAAAGGACACAGCTTGCACAGGTTTAGAAAGACATGAATCTCCTACATTCACTGGGAATTGTTGGGATTATCCATGTTGGCCCTTCCTCTATCGTGTCTGAGCTTTGGCACCACAGAGTGACTCCTTGCAAGAAGTGTCAAATACGTGTGGTGTACTTTGTCTTACAACTCAGCTAAGGTCTTCATCTGCCTCCAGGATGCTGATGCAGAACACTAGTACTGTTCAAGAGACTCTAAATAGGGTTTGTGTCTTTCCTTGCCTTCATTAGCAAGGAATTGCCTCTTTGTGCTATCAGACCATTAAGTATTCAGGCTGGGCAGTCTGCGAATTCAGTTCTGTGTCTCATCGATGGCTGAAATACCATTTACTGTCAGCGTAGAAAAGAATAATGACCAAACCAGTGTTAGAGAAATCTGTTACATCCACCACATTGAGCAGAAGGTGCCAGACCACATGTGGCAAGATCCCCAGAGTGTCCTGGGTCAACTAGTGACTGAGCCATGTTGGGCTATCAAACTGCAGCTTTACACAGAGCGCTGTCGCATCCCTTCTTCCATAATTTGTGCTAAGTGCCTCTTTAAATTTTTAGTTAAGCAGTTGTTGCCATAGTAATGGCCATTTAGAGCAAGAGAAAGCAGTGAGTGTGTTGGGGATGTGAGGCTCTGGCTTGTCACATAAAAATATTTATATGCATGGTTTAGTGTGAGGTGTCCCTGCCCATGGCAGGGGGGTTGGAACTGGATGATCTTAAGGCCCTTTCCAATCCTAACTATTCTATGATTCTATGCTGCTGCTGAGCTACATGAAAGGAGCCAAGCAAACAGTTTACACCAGATCTGAGGGATAGGCAGGTAGCACAGACAGAGGAGCAGTGCTTGTTCCAGGGTGCACCTTCAGTTACACAGAGCTGAGTCCTAAACAGAAAATAGCCCGAGTGGTGATTGTCTTATATTCCATTTCATAGAATATATGAAGTAGAAAGCAGAAGTCATTCCCTTGGTCAGGACAAGGCATGTTTGTTATCTTTTGTAGGATATGATGCTGCAAAACAGGAAAAATCTGCTTTCATGGGTTTATTTTTATTAAAAATAACCCTTATTGTTGGCTCGCTAATGGGAAATGCTTTCCAGCAATCTACTCCCAATGTTTATACAGATTTATTTGCCAGGGCACAGGTTGCCAAAAATAAGGAATATAGATATTGTATTATTTCATTTTAGACCCACTTCTAAGATTTTTCGACACTCCTAGAACTGGTATGTCTGATGGTCACAGAAAGACAGATTCATAACTCCTGGGCTTTATTCCTCACTTTATGCCATCTCACTGTGGGGTGAGAAACCTGTATGAGCTTAAATACCTACAGCAAGGGCAAGATCCTGCCCATGTATCCAAACGTATTTCCCTGGGGACTTTAGCAGAGTTTAGTCTTCCTTTAATTAAATTTACTGAATGAGTTAGGTGTCACCTTGGTCAGCAAATGCAGGCAGTGCCTGAAGTTAAGTGCTTTGGGAATTTTCATCCTGTGAGTGAGTTTCAGGTCCCTATAGCACTAACTGATGCAGAAGAACAGAAGTTTGAATTACTCGCAGGAACCTGAATTCTGTCAAGGTCCCCAGATTAGACTGATTGTGAATAGCCCTTTTAAAGTCCATAAATCCATAGCAGGGTATCCAAGTTTGAAAAATGCAGACATAAACGTACTGTGGCATGCCTTGTCCGTCTGTGAGCTGAGACAAGGTCATGGATCAGAATTAAACATTACTGGGTTCCTGTAAGAATGCATGATTTGAAATATAATTCTGGGCCCAAAAGAGGGACATAAATGTGTATTCTAAGTATAGCTCTGTGTTGTTGGTTGTTTCTTGGCAAACAGAAACCACCAGCTCCTGTTCCTTGTTGGTTACATTTCCTGCTTCTAAGGGCAAGCCAAGTGAATAGCAGGTCTAAGAGATTGAGGACATTGCTCCCATCAAGCTTCCAGTTGTGCTTTCTGCCTGAGGCAAGGCAGTCTTACACATTTCTTTGCCAACTGGAGAAGGAAAACGCAAAGAGTATCTCTCTAATTCAGCAGAACCCATAGGTTTCAGTAGGTTACTGATTTACACCAGCAGCAAATCAAGTTCAGTAGAATTTTTAGAACAATCCAGTTCCCGTAGATAGCTGAGGGCAGCTGTTGTTTCCAGTAAACTTCTGTGACATTAGTGATTAAAATCATAAAGGCAGCAAGCACAATTCACAATCAATTATGTTTTATTAATGGTTTTTTAATACACACCACAGCCCAGTAAGCATGAAGCTGTTCAACAGCGTTGTTCTAAAATCAGCTAATAGCAGGATGTAATTTGTAGCCATCTCTGCTCACTTACCAAACACTTGCTCTGTTAATTGTGATTTCACACTCTGCTGAATGCTGTAGCCTGGAGGTAACATTCATGTGGTGGAAGTTACCAGTTTGGGCTCTGGCTGGGGGAAAAGATCATTTCAGAAGAGGCTACTGCATTAAATTTTTAATCCTTTTATGCTAAAAACCCCTCAAACCAACAACTCAGAAGCAAAAAACAACAATCCACTGCTAAACAATGCTTTCCTTTTCTTAATAACCTGATGAGTTTTTCCTTGGTTTTATCCCTTCCTATCACTTTGTGTTATTGTCAAGAACATAAAAAATCACAGGACCAGTAGGTGAAACCCTGTCTGTGTAGTCGTTCATCTACTTTGATCTCATACTGTAGGTGCTATGTGAACTATTCTCCATAAAGCAAGTGCCTGTAGTTTCATTAGAAAGATTATTTTGCCTTTGGAGATCTCCAGAAACACCCTGTGTCTTGCTTAAGTCAGAATAGAAAGGAGATTCTCCTGGAGGAGGTCAAAAGGTTCCTGAAATATTGTCATATGTTAAGTATACAAGTTAGGCATATTGAATCTCATCAGTAAATGGTCAGTGGCGATGAGACAAGAGTTCAGCTCTGAACAGCCATAGGCAAGGCAACAGCTCCTGCTTGGAGACATTTGGAGTACATATATCAGAGGGAGAAATATTGCCTCATTTGACAAATAAGAAGAACCATCTTAACTTGGAAAATTCCCAGCTGAATGTTTGGTATTGCTGGGAGACACGGCTCAGACTAGACAGGGATGGGAGCACCAGTTTCGGAAGGCTTTTATTTGCCTTTATATATTTTAACTGACATCAGGATGAAAAGGAGTCATGGAGGGGGCTTTGCCCTTTGCTGATCATCACCTTTGCTATTCCAGTTTCTCCTATCCTGACCAGTGACTGCAGAAGGCACCTGGCCAGGTTTGAATGCCCCTACTCTGGGGTCCACACCAGGACTGGGTCCTATTAGAGCAGACTGGATGGCAGCAGAAGTCATCACACATACAAATGGAGAGGAGAAAGCACACTTAGCTGCTTTGCAAGGCTTGTATGGCTCTAAAGCTGGCAGCCAGACTGAATCTCAACAGAAACAATGGTAAGAAAGGACTCTCTGCCCTCCACATATGCAGAGACTCAGCCATATTCTGGCCACGTTGCCGCACTGTGAAGGAAATGTCTTGGCAGAGGAGTGATGAGAGTGAAATCTGGCAGCTTGCACTGATGCCGTTTGGAGGGAGCTAAGAATGCACAGGCAGAGCACCTCATCTGGAGCAAGGACAGAAACTCATGGAGAGATCTGGGCCCAAGAAAAAACCTATAGATGTGACAAAAAGCTGAAAAGTGGTTAGGGGCACAAGACGGAAATGATCCCTGTCTTTTAATGAGGGTATTAAAAAAGATGTTTAAGAATCAAGAGGGAAAAGCTAAATACTTGTCCATTGCCTCTTCCACCCAGCCTTTGACATTGCTGACCTTAGCACAGCAATGACATCCCTGCACCACTTAGCAGGAGTAATTGCTGTGACATCCACTGGCTACTGAAGCCAGCTGTTCCTTTGTCCCCAAAGTGTTTTACATGCCCATTTTTCCCCTTCTATGTCTCTCTGGGACCACACAGGAAGACTGACACTAAAGTTGAGTAACGCACAATCAATAAGCAGACAACATTTGTCTGTTTGTTGCTGTCTCTGCTGGTGTGCTTTCAGCTGTCACCAATGCCTGGAAGAAATAAGCAGATGGATAAAAAGCAGTAGGATTCAGCTCATTCCAAAAAAGACAGACGGGGAGATGGTGAGACTTGCAAAGGTCTAACCCTGTATTACATCAAGATCATTACACCACAAATAGTCCAGATGGTACAAAGCCTCAGGCTCATGGCTGGACTTCTCAATACACTTGAATATACTTACTGTCAAAGTAGAGCAGAAACTCTAACGAGTTTGGAGACTGCGCAGCCTGACCCAGATCTTTAGCTCTGAAGGTCTCATTGGAGCTCATTGCAGCTCCCCCTCCTGAGACCAAACTCACTTTAGAAGGACTCAGCTAGTGCAAGAAGCAGTCATGTAATTTATGAAGTAGCAAAGACCTCTGTTTCCACACCAGGTTAATACCCAGTAACCTCCAGGGGCTCTTTGCTCCTCACCAGGCTAAATTAATAGGTCTTGCTCTAATCCGTAGAGTCCTTTAAGATCTAGAAACTTGAAGAGTATCACGTCAGAGACATCTGTTTTCCTGTGTGATTAATATTTTAAATTCTTTTTCTGAAACAGGATGAATATATCTCTGAGGAAAGGGCTGGGCATCTGTTGTGTGTTGACATTGTGGAAAACATAAAGCATCACTTGTTGATGCTAGCACAGTACAAACAGTAATGCAGTGTTCTGGGTTTTTTTCTACTCATTCCAAAATAAGAGAACATAAGGTTGTGTTTTAAGAGGAATGGTCTCCTTCTACAGGAACATATTATCTTTTGCTTTATATGTCATTCTTTATATTGAAATTTCACCTAAATTTTAAGTTTTCCAAACTCTTCTACCATATGCTGGGAATAGGATGAACTTGTATAGCTATGCTGCTGGAAGTGGTAATTGCATTAATTAACGTTTTTCATATATGAATTTTCAAACTTCCATGAAAGGCACAAAAACACCTAGCTGTAAAGTTATTTTTGTCATTTCTCACAAGGAAAGGAAGAAAAAAAAGCCTGAGATATAACAGCCAGCAATTGAAATTTAAATCACTTGGATTCATTTTCAGCAAATTTATGTGTCAGCACCTGATTAGCATTTTATGAAGGAATTTTTTCCATTTCCATGGAAGAAATTTACTTATTTTCTCTATCTCACCATGTTTTCTGCAACTTTTTTCCTTTATTTTTCTTTGCCTCTTGATTTAAGCTGTCAGATTTCAGCCAGCCAGAATCAGAATGTGAGCACTTTGTGCACCTGACACATATCTGCCACTGTAGGGGTTGGGTGCCTTTACAAATGTTTTTCTTCAAGAGGTGACAGCATCTCTAATTATAATTGGTAAGGAGACTCAACCTTGTCCATCACTTTCTTCTGACAAAGTAAGACATCTTATCTTTCAGTGCAGTTCTTATTGGGCAATAAGGTCAAGCTCTGGCAGAGCACATATAAATGTGCTAAATGTGCTGGATGAGCAATGCTGCTCTGCAAGTTATCCATGATCTCGAAGAGAAAGAAATCATGACATTTAACTTGTGTGGGTCTTGAAATATGCACCAGAATTTTGAGCCAAAATTGGAATTGTTTTAGAAATATGCTTCCCTCGAATAAGATTTTTAGGTCACAGCAAGAGTTCAGGGGAAGGTGTCTCTCTGATGGGGGCTCTTGGAGACAGATCTATTGATGATAGGATCAACTTCAAAATTGTAATATGCCACATGAGCACAGGTATGGGGAACCTCCCCTGTGACCTTCCACTGAGCACACACTTTTTCCAAAGGAAGTTACTAAAGGTGGCAGATGATACCAACTTGCCATATGGCTCCTGGCACCACAGTACCACATTATAGTCCTGAATAATGCAGCAAAAATCCATGACTGCCAAGAGGGAGCCTCCCACAATAAAGCTAAACATAATCTTCTCCAGCACCCACATCAGATCTTGTTGAACCTTTTCTCAGGAGGATGGGTACACAGATGAGCCCTGAAAAATACTTAAAAGGGGAACAAGTGGAGGGCAATTTAGGGTATAACACATAGCAAGAGTAAGGGGAAAACGATCCAGAGTTTTAGACCAATCACATAGGTTGTCCTGTTTGCTAGTTAATGGTGTTGAAAAGTAGTTAGGACACCTGAGGTGCCTCAGCTCTCAATGAAGTTGCCCATGCCATCCTTATTAGTGGAAAATTGGAAAGTCATAGCCTTTGGATATAGTGTTGGTGATATGGTGGAAGGTATCAGTAAAATTGTCACTGGTGTATGAACAATCACACTCAATTTACAATTCATTTGGCTAAATGGAAGTTTCAACTGCGCTTCTTTTTGCAATCTGAGACCCAGAAAAATAGACTGAAGACTCTTAGCCTAATAAGACTTCACCCCTGAACTGATAGCATGGGTGGAGCTACTCTGTGAGCTTCAAACAGAAACCTTAAAGAAGATCAGAGCTGTAATGTGAATATAACTCTGGAAGAAAGCCACAAAAGACAGATTCAGTTTTGGAGATGATGCTGAGATCCTGAATGTAGAAAATCCATGCATCCTCTTTCTCATTCTAGCTGCTTTCACAGAAACAAAGATGTGCACATCCTTAGTAAATAAGCAAACTTACACCTAGAACTACTGGATTTGTGCAACCAACTTTTTACAGGCATAGGAATAGCGTACCAAAACCGATTGTTCAGACCAAGAAGAGAAGGTATTTTCAACAACAGCAGCACAGCTGCCATTTAATAGAAGTAAATGAGTTGCTTTTACTGAGGGAAATGCTGGCACTGTCCCCTGAGAGCAGACATAGCTCTCCCCTGAGGACCTTTGCTGATGGAAAGAGGAGGGGCTCTGGAGCGCCAAGTCAAAGTATTTCACAGGTGGAGCACTGCTGGCTAAAGTTCACAGAAGGAAGTGAAGTGCTGGCAGAAACCTCCTGATGCAGGCATGGAAACCTTTCTCCTTATGCCTGTTTCTGTTTATTTTTCATTTTGATATATGGATCACTTCTACACTCTACATCTATTTCCACCAGGGATACAATGCCTATAGGGCTGGAGTGTACATAAGATTAACAGAACACCTAGAACAATACAATCCTGCCGTAGCTGGAGTTAAAACATTAAATACAAATGAAAAATGAAAGGGTTGCAGCTTGGTCAACGGGTACTTCTTTTTGAAACATGATTTTAGCAGAAGAGGGTACCACAAAGCCAAATTGGCAGCAAAATCACTTCTGATATGAAATGGCAAATCTTGACTGTGGAGTGCCACCTTCACCATGATTAATGGAAGGAATATGCTCTGTATCAGCCTGAAACAGGCACAAAGTGTTTATATATATAATTGTGAGTTATGCAAGCTGCAGAGAAAGCATGTAGGAGGTGCATGCCAGAGGGAACAGGAGAGAAACTGAGTTACTAGCCCATCTTTGTGAGCTGCTTTAAAACAACCTCCCCTCTCCATGTCAATCTGTCTGTTCAGTGTCACCATAGTGAGGCTGCACATCGTCCACCCAAATCTGCCTCACAGCTTCCTTCAGGAGTCCCACCACCGAGAAGCTGCTGCTCCTCAAAGCATCCTTCCCTCTCAGCTCTAAGTGGAAACCTCCTCTGACAAACCAGCCTTCACATTAATGTCTCCTCTCCCTGACCTGCATACAGCACCCTTGTTCTTTGGCAGGACAGTGCAATGCTGCTACATGGGCAGCAGTGCAACGGCTACCAACTCTACAGACGGAGAGAAGTACATTTGATACCTGAAGCTGTGTTTTTGGTAACTGTCTCATGTTTATAAACAAAGGATTTGAACATGTATAATAGGATGATCATGTTTTCCTGGAAACCCCCCATTAGGCACCCCCTTGCCTTAGTGTGTCCCCAGATAGAGCAGGTTCATGGGGCTAGCATTTGTATTCCTCAACCCAGGTAGGTTTCCTACCACCTCCTCCCTTCATATCCCTTGACACATTCACACCGGTGCCCTCAACACAGAGTGTCAAGGAATCCCCACGTTCTCCAGTCACTCCTTGACTTCTGCTGGGACTGACCCTCTGCTGTGCCATTTCAGTTTCCCTCTGTAGGACCACTGTAACAAGCTTGGGCAATAAAATGTAGAAATCCTTTGCATTCTCTGCAGGGAAAATCAGCTCTCTCTATAGCATCATTCATTTTACATATGTGCTTTTTATGTGCAGTGTTTAAATAATTTTTGGTACCTTTTTAGGCTTTATTGCTGACATATCAAAGATATGTGGATCCTTGAGACACAGATGTGTTGCTAAGTGGATGGTGATGCCATTTGCATAAAACATCACCTATGAACAAATCAGAGGGATAAGAACAGCCTCCTTGCTGTTCAGGGTAAATCCACTGTAACTCTAGGCATGTCACAGATAGGTTTCAGGAAAGCTTATAGAGCTATTTGGAAACTTTTTCTACAGCAAATTTTACTTGTTCTTGATAATGTTGAAGGGCTGTTGAAAACAGGCTGGGTTTAATATGGCCCTATAAAAGACTCATAAAAGCCAGGAGGAGTAATGAGGAACAAGGGAGGTTTATTGTTAAAGAGGAGCACTGGAAAAGATCAAAGTTTGATTCTTGGCTGTGCTTATGACCTTAGGTAAATTATTCAGGAACAGGCTTGGAAGAGACACCAGCTAGCTAAGGAAGTTTATCAGTGTCAGTGCCTCAGTGGGAAGCAGGGGGTGGAGGGCACAGTTGAAAGCATATTCTTCAGTTCCTAAAGGGAAGCAGAGACCTTTTCAAAGCCCGATAGAGATTGTGAGTGTTGAGCAAATCAAAATCTGATCTTAGACTCTTCTGAGAATCTCATTTCATCTTTCTGTACCTTTTTTTCCCAAGCATAAAACAAGCAAAATAAATATTTTACCAGTGTTGGAATTATAAATGTATGAATATTTGCTGAGATACAGTGGTGACAGAAGCTACAGAAGAGAAAGAACATTGCAATAAATAAATTCCAACTCCTGATTTTATCCAAATGGTGGATTAGTGATGAGAACAATAAAGTTGATTTATCTCAGTAATCAACTGCAAAACCATTTATGTGACACATGCCACCTTTTTGCTGATAATTTTTTTCCAGTAGTGTAGTATCACCATTTTATGTGCCCTATATATGCCTGAGTAACATTTGGTAAATTATAGAACTAAGTCACAGAAACTGATTGAATACATTTGCTTCATTACTCCTCCAAATATTAGCAGCAAATATATTTTCTGGACCTGGTTAATAAACCACAGGTGATCAGCCAGCTACCTTATTTGTAGATCACTGAGAGATGATGCTTATCTCCCATTGACATATCACTTATTTCTGAATGAAAAATTCTGCTTAGACTACACACGTGTTACTAGGACAGCAGAGAAAGATCTTTAACAGCACATCTGACACATTACTGATTTATGAGAGAACAGTGTTGGACTAAATATGAATAAAAAGCTATTCTGTTACATGATTTGGTACAGCAACATTGAAATTGTACCAGGATAAACAATTGCCTTGCAATAAGCACACTTATCCATCATTCAGTGTTAAATCTTAATTGTTGCTTATTTCAATTTCTTTGTGTTAAGTGTTTCTAAGTTATAAATAACCCTGCAATGATAATAATAATATATACTCTGTTGAGGAAAAGCTAATTACAGAAATGAATTATTGAAGTGTTATATTTAAATATTACCACACTTAATTTATCTGAAGACTTGGAGAGCAAGGCAGCCACTTTGTGATATTTGAAGAGATACTGACAAGGGGTCTATGGACAAATCATGCATCTATGTTGCATAAACACACTTTGTGTATGCACACTTACTTAAAAACATGTTACAACATGATCTTCATTCTAAGGCTTGATTTTTCTCCTTTTAAGGTCATTGGCAAACTGTCTTGACCTTAGTGAGAGTAAAATCACAAACCTACGTACATACATCACTGTTCTGTTCTCCCTTTGATCTGGGCACTGAACTGTGATTAGCACTGAAGAGAACAAGTCCAGCCATAACCATTTTCATGCCCTAAGCAAGCATCAAGTAAAAGATTTTTCCTTGTCATGTCTCTTCTTTTTCTCTTTCATGTCTCTTTTACTTTTTTTACCTTTAATTTGCTAGCAAGAGAATATTTCATGCCTCAAGGAGGGATAGTTTTGTGATTAAGATATTTCACATATCTTTTTGCCCTTTCTAATTCCTTCCATCTCTTCTTTAGAGGTCCAGTGGAAAGACGTGTTGGCTTGCTCTTCACTGGCTTGTGCGGCAGCACTGCAAATTTGGCAATGGATCAGAAGGACTGAAGAGCGCATTTGCTCACATCAATGTTTCTTAGAGCTTCTAAAACAGGACCAATGAAGATGCTCACCAGGCTCCAAGTCCTTGCATTAGCTTTATTTTCAAAAGGAGTTTTCCTTTCCCTAAGTGACCACAGCTTTGTAAGGAAGGAAATCAAGATAGAAGGGGACCTGGTGTTAGGTGGCTTATTCCCAATCAAGGAAAAAGGCACTGGGATAGAAGAATGTGGGAGAATCAATGAAGACCGAGGCATTCAGCGCTTGGAGGCCATGTTGTTTGCCATTGATGAAATCAACAGAGACAACTACTTGCTGCCAGGAATTAAGCTTGGTGTTCACATCTTAGACACATGTTCCAGGGATACATATGCCTTAGAACAGTCTTTGGAGTTCGTCAGGGCATCGTTGACTAAAGTGGATGAAACAGAGTACATGTGCCCTGATGGCTCATATGCCATTCAAGAGAACTTACCACTACTCATTGCAGGAGTCATAGGCGGTTCCTATAGCAGTGTCTCCATACAGGTAAGTTACAGGAGCCCCATCAGGTGAGAATCATTTATCTTCAATCATTTATCTCTCCTGTGAGAAGACCATTGCTTACATAAGTTTTTCAATAAAGCAAGTCTTAGCTCAATCACTTCACCCTAGGGGTCAACCTAGCATATAATATTTCCTGAATTCATATTAGTTTGATTCACTCTTTAAAGCACTTGCTGCTGTTTAAACTTCTGGCAGCTGTCCGCTTCCTCTAGGTATGATGTATCCCAAGAGCATCTGAAGTTTCCAAAAGCCTTAGCATTAATTTTGGCCTTTGCATTTTATGGGACTTTCACAGCTCTAAGCTCAGATCTCTGCTTTCACATCAGTAATAAACTATATCACCTATATATCTGAATGTATGTATGCCTGCCATGCTGCATGTAGATAGCATTAGTCATTTAAGAGGTAGATATTTAAAATTAAAGAAGAAATCCTGCTGCCTGGCAGAGTGCAGTCAGCACTCCAGCACAGAGGATGCCTTCAGTGTATCTTGTTCCCTCCTTCTGGCACATTGCAATTGCAGCTTTTGCTTGTTCAGTAACAGCCCCAGACAGGGTGCCAGTAGGGTGTTGGGGAGTATTTAATGGCTTGCAATGGAGTAAAATTGCAAGTGGGTCAAATGCTCCATATATCCTTCCAACTATGGTTTTATTACATGCTTGGTTTCAGTTCAAGGGGCTAAACATAATGTTGATTTCTTTTGGTCTTGGCTTCCCATTTTTTTATAAAGTCATGATAAAGCTTTAAGTCCTTGACATTTTTTTCCATTAAATGAACATGGAAAACATGTGTGCCTTCTTTTTCAGCATAAGTTCTGTATTTCTCTCCAGACCAGGCACTCCTTTGGCAGCGCAGCCCAGGATGTTCTAAAGTTCCTCACCACTGCCAGTGTGCACTATCCATGGGTAAAAACGCCCCCTAGCTTCACTGAAGCAGCCAAATCTACATGTATCTCATTATTTTGGGTTAAATTAAATAAACCAGTCCATACCTACATAAACACAAGCAAGTGGTCTTTTAAGCACAGATTTAGGTACTTAAAATTTAAGACCCTACGTCTAATATCTCCTAATGGTCAGCTGTAGGTTTCCAAAGACACAAAGCCTTGACAGTGTTGGATCACTATGAGCAATATGTTTTTCCAGCTGAGTACAGGCTGTAATTACTGCATCAGTGTCAAAGGAGAAAAGTGTTCTTTTATGTTACAGACTATTACAGAGCTGCCAGCCCACAGAGCTTCATTTACCTGTTCCATAAAGAAGTCAAGAGTTCATCCAGTGCTTATTTCAGTCAGAATTACATTGTGAAACTGGCTAATGCTCTTGCCAAGGAACTGAACCCATCAGCCTGGAAGCATGTCCAGTTTCCACAAGACATGCATGAACAAGGAGGAAATATTTCAACAAATAACATTTTATTAACTTTTGTTTTTCAGTCTGTGGCTTGTCTGTGTATTTACAGTAGGGAAAACATGGACAAATGGTTCCCCATATCACAGGACAATAGTTTCTGCAGAGCAGAATCTCAGCCATCTCTCATACTAAGAGTGGGTTTGTCCCACTGTGCACCAGGTAGCACAGCAGAGATGTAGCCTTCACCAGTTACATGGGTCTTATCACTTGGAGAACAAAGAACAAGGAAGTTCTGCAGCTGGAAAAGAGATGTTTGATGAGCAGAAATGATAGCTACAAAACCTTGGGCAACACAAGCTGTTAAGGAAATCATTATTCATTGTCTCTTCCAATCAGACAAAGGGTACCTCAAATGAAACCAGCAAATGACAAGTTGTTGATGTTAAAAAATAAATGAGTTCAAGTAGTGACTAAAAAAAATCAGCAAATTCTGTATAGATGACGCCTTTAGCTCAGCAGTTCCCGGAGCTGCAAGCATCTCAGGGTTGGTAAACGTATTTTGAAACATCACATGCTTGCGCTGTGCAACTGGTGGACAGGTGGCAGTGGTTTTGCTGTACCATTGGTTTAGTCATCTGTGATCAGCCTGTTTCCCAGCTCACCCTAAAGTCAAGTGTGTCCAAAGGACACGAAGCCATGAAGTAGCCTAAAAGGTACATCCATATAAGCAGCTACAGCTGACAAAGTGATACAGGTATTTACTTCCCAGAGACCCTGAGGTAGTCATGCCACACTCCTAACATGGCCTGGGGCCTCTTGCACATCTGTCAGTCTGTCCCTTTGAAGCCAGCCTCTGGTGATCACTGACGTAAGACTAAATCCATATCTGAGGCAGAAGGTTGGATGCGGTACACCTTGAATATACAGATATATACAGATTCTCCATATTCCAAAAACTTGGGTTTGAGGCAGCTGCAAGGCAGAAATCAGAAGTCCTGATAAAGGACTTTCTCATTCACCATATCTGATAAATGCCAATAAAGCTGTATGCATATCTCTATGTCACCTAATTTTCAAAACTAAAGAGGGATGATGAAACAATAGTTATACCTAAAATTACTCTATGGCCTATACAGCTTCCCTATAGTGGCCAATAGTTGCTCAAACATAAGATCTTTCTCACAGTTCTTCACAGAAAATAAATAAGTTCACAAATCTTTCAATGTGTCATTAAGCATTTTACAGCTAGAAAGGAAATATTCAGTTGATCATTTTCCCTTGACACAGACTGGGTTGGCCTTCCTTCAGTCTCTCCTTTATAGCTTTCTTTCAGATTTCATACTCTCTAGAAAAGATGTAATTAAGCCATTCACTCCTTCTGCACATCTTGTTAAGACAGCCAGTCATGACTTCTGTTTCAAAAGAAAACCCTTGTCAAGAATGACATTGCAGACTTAAAACTGAAGATGTAAGGACTTCAGAATATTGAAGCGATGTATTTTAGTTCCATGCAAGAAGAAGATATTGCCACATTTCATGTCGCTTGTATGGTGTTGCTCCAGTAGCAATCACTGCTGAACAATAAGCAACCAATAGATAATGTGCAAAGCTGAGAATCCCTATTCGCTACGCTTTCAAACAGCACTCAGGATGTTGGGTGCTTCCAGATGCAGCCCTGTCAAGCACTCTTTATTTTGCCTGGGAGCTGTAAACATCATAAAGTTCACAGCGTAATTTCTTAACTTTAAAATAAACCATACTGAGCTCTTCAGACAATAAATTATTTCTGCCTTTTTTTCTACCACCTGTGAAGTTGCCATTGTGTTGCAATACTTTTTCCTCTCCTCCTTTCAGCCTCCTTCTCCAGATTTTTGTCTGGACAGCTGTCTGCCAAATCACTTCATGATGCTCCTGCTGTCAGATTTCTGCTTCTTTCATTATCCTTCCACCAAGGAAAAAAGAATTTGCTGGTAAATCAGCAATGAACACCTTCCCCACTGAGTCAGTATGTGCAATAAGCATTTTTTGCAGACTAAAAACAACAAAAGAATGCAAAATGCTTAATTATTTTCTGGTCAGACCAGACTATTATTGTTAATGATGATCTGGATAATTAGGTTTTAGATGTTGTGTTTAAATTAGCAATGAGCCCAATCTGCACAACATTTGATCCCTCAAAACCCAGGCCAGGATTCTCAGTCAGTGAAAGGACTTATGTAAAATAAAGCTGTTTTCATAAAATAAAATTTTAATCTAAGATAATTTAGGACCAGAAGGTAAATTTTCCAAAGTTTGGAGGACTTTATTTTGCTTTTCATTTCATAGAATCATAGAATAGTTAAGGTTGGAAAGGACCTTAAGATCATCCAGTTGACCCCATTTATCCACTTTCTCCTAGTTTACAATAGAAATTTCAACATATTTTCCTTGAAGATGTTCAATGAAATTGTAAAATTAAAGAAAAAAGCACTGTTCATTTGCACGGAGAAGCACCTGCGTAGCTAATTCAAGTGTGCAATATGCATGTGTAAGCAGGAATAAGGTTATTCAAGTGCTAGATTTGTTCTTCCCTGTTTCTGAAAACTGGACCCATCTTCTGAAAAAGAAGATTTGGGTCCATTCCCTGCAGTCAGCTCTTAGAAACATGAAAACATTCCCTTGGGTGGTCTGGGCTTTGCATTTCCATATCAACTGCGTTTATGCTGATGTAGGACTTTGTCCCTGTGTAAAGTTTCCTTTGTGTCGCCAACCAACAAGATCTCCAGATCAAGGTCATGAAAGTTGCTCCCAAGTTAAAGCCTCATCCATAAAAAATGGCAGAGCAGAAACCAGTACCAAGCTGCCTTCTCTTGAATTCCTTGCTGTATCTCAGACAAACTGTAGCAAAACCAGTGGGGAAGGTTTAAAGGTACATTACTGCTATCACAAAAGCTAAGACCTCTCTCCCAAGTGAGTGACCATCTGGCATGAAATTCAGAATATGTGCTCTATTACTAGCAATCTTTTCCTGGCTGTCATTTCTCCACAGCCACAAAAGTCTGCCAAGGGCTCTTGGAGCCTGAAAGCTAATCAAGTCCATTTCTTTCCTCCAAGAATAAACCATCTTCCAAGCAGAGTCTTAACAATAGCCTGTGATTTTGATAACCACTGAAAATAGGACAAAATCCTTAGAAGAACTACATGCAATCTACCCCCCTTCCCCCATAACATATGGGATTCTGTCCCCGTGTGCATGGACCAAACAAGTATGGGCAGGAGAAATGTGCAGGGGACTACAGGGGCTCACCAGATACCGCAGACCACGTATGCCATTTGTGAGGTGTTTATAGATGAGCTTTGCACTGACAGCTTCTGGTGATTTGTGCTTGCAAAATTAAAGCAGAGATTTTCAAAGTGCCCAAGCAGAACTGGATACATCTTCCCTAGAGATTTCAAAGCAATGTGAGTTACTTCCCTCTGGCTGGCCTCTTTGCGAATCTCGAGGTAACTGATTCCATTGCAGTTTAGTTTATTTGGTTTGGGATAATTTCTTTTAATTCAGTATTTTCTCTTTTTCCAAGGGGAAATTATATGACTGTGTAGGGAGGGGTAAGTAATCCATGAGATCACAGGTTAGAAGGAAGGAGCCCTAGCATGTTACAAGTGGGAAAGGATGCAAACACAAGAGAAAGTGGCAAAAAATAGGAACTAGTTAAGCATATTTTGACATCATCCCCACCAATTCTGTCCCTTCTGACTAGAACTTATTCATCATTTAATGAGTCTCAAACAACGATATTTATCAGTGATAGCTCTTTTACCTGCAGAAGCCATTTCACGCTTTTAGAACCATCAATCCCAGTTTAAACCCCTTTTCTCATCATGTGCAAACGTCTCACAGTCAGGTTTACCAACTCCAAGAGCTGCACTTCTCATGCAAAGCAAGGTCTTCTGCGCAGATCTCTTCTCAGTGTGCAGGCTTAGTGCTTAGCTTACTTCAGCTCTTAATCCTGTAAGGAAGCAGAGTGCATATGTGACAGCTCATTGTGTTATCCCCTGAAGGAAAAAAGAGAAAAAAACCCAATTTCCAAACAATTCTTCTCTCTGAGTACAACATTTCTCTGCATGCCCTTCTTGGTTTACTTCTTCTTGTGCAGGACATACCTATAAAAAGAAATTCCTGGGTCTTTTGCAGAAATCCTAGTTGTTTTTCTGACAGTATTCTTTCTTTCTGATGTTCATTTCACACAGGCAATTATTCCACTGTTCAAACACTGTTTCTCTGGATGTGACATCTATTGAGTCCGCTGCAAATATTTAGCTATAGTTTTCCCAGCTTCATTGCAAACATTTTCAGGAGAGCAAAGCTAAAACAATGTTGTCTTCTCCCCTCCCCCCGATAACAGAAAAAACGCCAGACATTTTTATTTGTTTGGTAATGAATTTTTTATTTATGAGTTATTTTTTGGAAGAAATTTTGCTAAGGAACAATACTTTTTAACTAGTAAACAGTCCTTGTAATACCAAAGACAGAGTAAGAGGATGGAAACCACTGCTTCAGACCTGCCATGTGACAGATGAGTACTCAGGAATGCAAGCCAGGCTGGGACTTTTAAATAGCGTCACTGCTTCTGACTTAGTTCTTTGCAGCTGATCTTTAATGATTAAAAGGACAGAGAGACCAGCATTGCCAATGCATTCCTGGGGTTAGAGCTTGAAGTCCAACTGAAGCCAAATGGTCTAGTGGAAGGTGCTCCTGCCTACGGCAGGGGGGGTTGGAAGTCAATTATCTTTAAGGTCCCTTCCAACCCAAACCAGTCTGTGAACCTGTGATTCTACAGCCATGGGTAGGAGAGTCCGGAGCACATGCCCTACAAGAAAAGACTGAGTGAACCAGGTGCACTTATCCTGGAGAAGAAAAGGTTTGATGGGAACTTAATATCAGCTTTTCAGTATATACAAGTTTGTTCTCAACAACACAAGGCAAATGTCCTTTACTGAGATGCTTGACAAGAGGATGGAAGAAAATTGTTATGCATTGAAAGAAGGGAAATTCTAACTTGATGTCAAATGTACAAGCCAGGTGCTGGGAGCAGGGCCTCACAGACAGTCAACTAGAAAGGCACTTCATTTATTCTTTACATTAGATTTATGCCCACTACTTATCACACCCCCACACTCCAGCCCATTCAGAACCAATGCCTCTGTCCTGCTTTTCTAAAATAACATTTTCTGCCAAAATTTTGGTAAAATGTTTTCAGATTTAAGAAAAAAAAATCAAATAAGGTTGTTTCTTTTTAATTCTTTATCTGTAATTTGATCTGCAACTGCCCAAATAATAACAAAAAGCCCACACTGCAAATTATCATTTAGGAATTACATGTAATGTACACCAGGAGCAATGAATATTTCTTCAAAGCAAGAACTCAGATGCTGTGTTATAGCAATGATCTAGACATTAGGAAATCCTTGGAATATGGCTTTGACATGGTCTTGCTGTGCAAATCAGCGCGAGCAACTTATACTCAGAAATAGAAAACTTTATCAGGCAGTGGCTGAATCTCCATTATGACAGATGGCAGTTCAGAGGGACAGAGATTTCTCCAGTTTCTCAATAGAGACAAATCTCCTGTGCCTCCATCCCATTCTGTTCAACAGCCTAATTTACTGTCTGTTCAAAACAGCCACAGGAGCTCTTGCCTGTCTCAGAGGAGCCCTGTGAAATCAGATTCATTAAGCCGTGTTAAGTGCCATGAGATTCTTGTATGGTGAAATTATAGCAGTGCAGAGAGCACAGTCATCTGACAAGCAGCCCCCCTCTGTCCAGCAAATGTGGGATATACACTTATGTGTTGTATTGAGGAAACCTTATCTGTTCTAACACTTCCGAGATTTTTTCTTCTTTCCAAAGTGTTTCCTGTACTCCCCAGTCCCGTACGCATTCAAACAACCCATGTAACAACCTCTGGGATGGTAGGAAGGGAAATTTTAACCAAACCCATCAGAATAAGTCCTGCTGCCAGCAAAAATGGTCCTATAGAGAACAGGAAAAATGCATGATGAGATTCAACAAATCAAATCATAGGCTCAGGTTTCTGATACATGTAGGTATTTCCTAATTGATCCCATTTATGAGCAAGACTCTTGACTGGATAGAAATATACTCAGAAACTTGGTTCATATGTTTGATGGCTGTAAGTGAATTCATTGCTTCTTGCAGGTAGTTATCATGAATACATTTTCAGTGTCATAAATTAGATTGGCAATTTCCCACAAGTGTTTGTACTGCCCCTGATGCACAGGGAAATAGATGCAGCAGACATGGCTCTAGCACCCTGAGAATGACATCAGCCTCCTCTGGCTTTGCCCTGGCCACTCCATTTGAGGGTTTGTAGTCTATCCCTATGGAGGGACATGGCTCACACTGGGCTTTCTGCCATGCTCTTGGTAGCTCCTTATGTATCACCCACTGTCCCAGAAATTGGGTGAGTGCCAGGTCTTCTTGGGAAGTGGACACCAGCACAGGACAGTGGCTTCACTAATAAACCCAGGAGCATGAAGGCAAATGACGTTTCCCATCATGCTAGAAGTTAGCTATATCAGCGTGCTTTGTTCACGCTGCCAAAGCAGTTGTTTTCAGTTGCAGATACAGAACTTGCAGCCTTATTTTCAAAGGTGCTGAGTATCTGCAAAACCAACTCTTTTTGACAGCAATAAAAACCAGGCTACTACTGCTACTTAAGCGCCAGCATATGGATTTCAGGCTCTAATTGCATGCACCGTGGCTTGATTAAATTGCTGCCTGGAGCATTGCCAAAATAGATAATTTCACTTAGCAAATGCTGGATCTGCACTGTAATTTTGAAGCTGTAGTACACACCCTAAGGCAGCACAGAGATATGGTATAGATAGGACTCCGGTAGTTCAATCTTGGTGCACACAACTCTGATTCATGTTTCAGTGTCCTCCTCTATACTGAGAAACTGCAGAATAGACATAGCCTTAGACATCAGCTCCTCTCCAGAACCTATTACCTGTGCCCTTGTCTTGTTGATCATTTAGTCAGGGTCTGATTTTCAGAGTCAGATGTTTAGATCAGCATAAAAATTATAAAATCATAGAATCATAGAATGGTTTGGGTTGGAAAGGGCCTTAAAGCTCATCCAGTCCCAATCCTTGCCATGGGCAGGGACATATTCCACAAGACCAGGTTGCTCCAAGCCCCTTCCAACCTGACCTTGAGCACTGCCAGGGATGGGGCAGCCACAGCTTCTCTGGGCAGCCGGAAAAAGGAGCTGTTCTGAAACCGGCTAGTGCCTAGAATCAAGGTGTTGCACTATTTCAGAAAATCCTCAACTTCAGAATTTCCAGAAATAATAACAATGCAACTTCACTGAGCATCATGATCAGTCACAGTTCTCAGAGATGATTGGGTCACTATCCTCTATGATTAATCAAACTTTCCCTTATTATTTAGGTTCTGGTTTATAAACAGCTTTGCACGCAGAACATCACAGCAAACAGCAGTGCCACAGGAAAGCTTTCTTCTCCCCATAAAGCAGGAAGCAGAACTGTAGGCAGCTTGCAGGAATCCTAGGAGATAGTGATCTCTAAGGCTCAGGGCCCCCTTGTAAAATGGGAGTGTAGCTCTGTTTCCCTGCATATGGATACTGTTGTTGCTTAGACTAAAAGAAATAATAAAAAAATAGAAAACAATAAAAATAATAAAAATAAGTAAATAACAAAAACAATGGAAAAGCTGCTGTATTTGTTAGGAATATCTTTTTGTGAACTGAAGGCTTGACTACTTGCTGAATAGCATTCTTCTAGCTAGAAAACTGACTTCTTTTATAGCCAGCTTGGGGGAAGAAAGCACAGAATATGTGTGCGTATCTTGATTATGGTTTAGCTCAAATAAAATAATTCCTGCTAGAATAAACTGAGACAAGAATAGCAATTCCAGCCCACATAGTGCCGCAGGAAATGTTCCGGAATAGCTATACGGAAGACATTCTCACTGCCAAACCTAAGTGCCCTTTTTGAGTAAGGCCATGTGAACCAAACCATGTGGATATGTGGGCATGTAATCAGAAGTTGCAAAGCGGCTTAACAATGCTGAAAGCATCCATTGCACCTCAGTGCCAAAACAACCCTCTCAGCCCACTCCATTGCTCTAAAGCTGTTCATTTAATTTCCACCACAATGGAAATTAAATCCCACATAAAGCAGTTTAGCACCTTACCACCAAGCAGAGTGGTTAAGGACATATCAGCTGTTTCCTGAGGAACAGTAACTTGTTTATCCAGAGTACTTCCCAGCTATGTCCCTATATCCATAGGCAAAACAGCAGAGCATTAGCCAAAGCTCCATCAGGAAACTGCTTCCAAACAGTGTACAAGAGCTTTTATTTTGGTTTAAACTAAAATAAACCAGTTTCAGTGGTTTATTTTATGAAGGCATGCTTCTGCTCCCCAGATAGAGCTGAGATGCCAAAGCATCCCACCAGCTCTTCCAGAAGGACAGGAGGACAGGGGACTCCCCAGATCCACTGTTCCAACTGTCCCAGGGGTTGTGAAAGGCACTGTGCATGTATGCTTTGGCAGCAGGATCTGGCCCAGACAAAAGGTTACGGGTGGAGACTGAGCCAATAATCCAGCGTCCGCATTACAAAGAAGACAACATCCAAATTGATACAATCCCAAGCAATATGGGTTGCTGAAAACCAATAACATTCTTTTGGCCTTTTTTGCCATTGCCTATATTGCTACTGATGTCTGAAACCAGAATTTGCCTTGTTGCATAGTATATTTTCCAAAATAGCCCTTTGCCTTTGAATTGTCACAAACGTAGAGCAACACTGGGGAAAATGTAAAAAATTAATTGACTGGGCAATGTTTAATAAGTTTGCCTTAGGAATCTCAAGTACACTATTGCTTTTCAAATGGTTTTGTCGGCCTGTACTCCAAGAACAGCTCTAAATTTAATTTACTGCACACAGCTTCCACTTACCAACAGCAGAACACCAAAGTCTTCCCTTTGTCATATAAGAAGCAATCATAGGAAAAAATGCCATAAACTTTCTTCATTTCTTTCCAGTTGTAATAAGGAGCTACAAGTTTATGAAAGTAACAGAGTAGATTTGGGAATATTTAAGCATTGGACATAGCACCAGATGAAAATTTAAAAACAAATCAACAACAGGACTATGGAACACATAAATTACACAAGGGCAATTAGAGATTATTAAAGGTTTTCATTATTTATTAAAAGCTTTAGGTCAATATGACATTGTGCAGCACTTGAGGAGTACCACCATGCACAAATGTGCCATCTCAGGGGGACTGCACTCAGAACTGCCCAGAAAAACTGTTTGGAAAAGTAAATTTAGGAGATGTGGGGACTCAGAGCTTGGATAAGTGAGGGCAGAAATTCCTGAGTGTCATGGTTTAAACCCATTCGGCAACTCAGCCACGCAGCCAATCGCTAACTCCTGCCCCTTCCTCCCACCCCACTCCAGGAAGGGTGGGGAGGAGAATGGAAATATTGTAACTCCCACGGACTGAGATAAGAACATCTCAGTAACTAAGGTATAACACAAACCGCTGCTGCTACCACCAATAATAATAAGAAGAAGGGAAATAACAAGGGAAGAGAATACAACTGCTCACCACCTGCTGACTGATGCCCACCCCGACCTCAGCAGTGATCTCACCCTCCTGTGTAACTGCCCCCAGCTTATATACCGGGCATGATGTGCTGTGGTATGGAATACCTCTCTGGCTAGTTTGGGTCGGGTGTCCTGTATCTGCTTCCTCCCGGCTTCCCCTCCTCCCTGGCAGAGCATGAGGCTCAGAAAGTCCTTGGTCAGAGTAAACACTACT
>WYDI02023322.1:0-28229 GCA_009867235.2 Psittacus erithacus | reverse complement strand
AGGGAAGGAATGCCATCCAGAGGGACCTTGACACGCTTGTGAGGTGGGCTGATGGCAGCCTTATGAAGTTTAACCATACCAAGTGTGAAGTCCTACACGTGGGTCGGAGCAATCCCAGGCACAGCAAGAGGTTGGGCAGAGAAGAGATTCAGAGCATCCCTGTGGAGAAGGACTTGGGGGAGTTGGTTGATGAGAAAAGGAACATGAGCCGGCTTCAGTGTGCGCTCGCAGCCCAGAAAGTCAACCATATCCTGGGCTGCAAAAAGGAGCGTGACTAGCAGGTCAAAGGAGGTGATCCTGCTCCTCTGCTCTCATGAGACCTCATTTGGAGTATTGTGTGCAGTTCTGGTGCCCTCAACATAAGAAGGACATGGAACTGTTGGAACAAGTCCAGAGGAGGGCCATGAGGATGATCAGGGACTGAAGCACCTCTCGAATGAAAACAGGCTGAGAAAGTTGGGGCTGTTCAGCCTGGAGAAGAGAAGGCTGTGTGGAGACCTCATAACAGCCCTTCCAGTATCTGAAGGGGGCCTACAGGGATACTGGAGATGGACTCTTCATTAGGGACTGTAGTGATAGGACAAGGGGTAATGGGTTAAAACTTAAACAGGGGAAGTTCAAATTAGATAGAAGGAAGAAGTTCTTTACTGTGAGGGTGGTGAGGCACTGGAATGGGTTGCCCAGGGAAGTTGTGAATGCTCCATCCCTGGCAGTGTTCAAGGCCAGGTTGGACAGAGCCTTGGATGGCATGGTTTAGTGGGAGGTGTCCCTGCCCATGGCAGGGGGGTAGGAACTAAATGATCTTAAGGTCCTTTCCAACCCTAACTATCCTATGATTCTATATAAAGTAAGTAGCATTCCTATCATCTAGTCTTTTTTTGTCTTTTGCAGAGACCTCTGCATAGTCAAGCCATTAAAGGATCTCCTTTATCTGTATACTCCACAGTGCTGCTGAAAGATGGTTCTAAGGACTCAAACCCATTCAGTGGGGAAGGGAGGACTGTGTGAATGTGCCCCCTGAACAAACCGGTAATGGAAGACAGCTAATCAGTTGTGTTAAACTGGGGTTTGCATTGCCTTGGCTAGGTCATTATGGGAAAGGTGCATCAACAGGTACAGAGGTTGCATATCCAGAGGTTTTCTTAGACCTTGCTAAAAAGAGCCTCTTCTGCAATGGAGAGATCTGAGCCAAAGTATAACATTTTAATAGTGAAAGTGGGAGCATAGGTGTGTGAGAGTGGATGTACACCTATGTGCATATGTATAAAAGTGAATATAGGGAATGTAAAGACAATAAACATAAATTAGAACATACACTGGGTAGAAATACAAGGGAAAATACAATTACACTGACTGGCTGCTGGAAGAGCACCTATGGCAATTTACCTGTCCTTATCAGCTCTCCTCAGCATTTGCTTTTGTGCGCTGCTGGTGCTTGCAACTGCCTTTTTGTAGTACAGCCTATCTTCTGCCTGGGTCACAGATTGTTAGAGCAATTTTGATTTTTAGCAGGAGCAAAATACTTGCTGTGATATCAGCCGGTTGCTAGAGGGAGATGGTAAACTATTTAAGATGATAATTCTGTAAGAATTTACATCAATGGTAGTAAAAAAACGAGATGGCCTGTTCTGATACTAATTTTGTAGAGGTCTTGAAGCATCATGCAAATCCCAGAAGTGTGTGAACACACTGATTGTGTGTCAGCAGCAGGCTAGCTCTAGCTATTGAGCCTGATAGAAGAGATTAGCAAATAGAAAATATTAAAAGGCCTTGAAAATGAAAAAAGGAGCAAAGACAGAGAATTTAATTAATGCTGATTTACATGGCCTTATGGAAAAACAATCTGTTCATAAAGTCTGATTTCCTTTTTTGAGGAGATTACAGGTTTGTGTGATAAAGGAGTTTGACAGCAGAATAAGTATACTTACATTCTTCTTAAGGAAATCCTACATGGCACATGGGTTAGTGTTATCAATATAACAGACTAAATGCCTAAGCTGTCTGTATGACAGACAAAAAATTGTTTGTCCATGGGTACTCATAAATAATCATTTCTAGCCATGTTCCACAAAGATCTGTATTAGAGTTGAACTCTGCTCAACACTTCAGAGAAGCATACATATTTTATGCATTTCCAGTAATAAATATAAGTGGTGAAGAAAGGCACAGTGATGAGGAAAGGATGGTGATCCAGAATGACCATGATCACTGAGCGAAGTTGGGCTTCAACATCTATGTCCGTCCTAGGGCATCCATGAGCCTTTCTGGGTATACCCACCATCAGATGTGGTATCACAACTAAAACGTGACTGGATACTGCTGCCAAGTGGGGATCATGCCTCAGAGGACCACATCTGGAAAAGAGCCAGGTCATCCCTGCAGGGTGGGGAGCCGTATCCTCAGAAATGTCAGCTCCTTACAGCAGCTGGAGAGGTGATGTACAAGGACCAACACAGTCACCCCAGGGCAGTGCCAGCAGCTGAGATCCTGGGTACGCAATCAGAAGAGCAGTGAAGTAAATTTAGTTCTGTTGTCAACACAGATACTAGCATGTAATTCTGGTGTCCCCATTTTCAAAGGGACTTGAAGGGCTACAGAGGCTGCAGCAAAGAGCTGCCAAAATGAGTTGAAGGCTGGAAAAACTGTTGTGTACATGGAGACAGGAAGAATCTGTTAATTCTTCAAAACAGACTGAAGGGAGATTGAGTTTCTGTGTGTAATTTCCTGTGTGAGGGGGGAAAAAAGACTCTTAATACTAAAAGCTAAATCCAAGTACATTCAAAGCAGAAACAGTGACAGGCATTTTCAGCTGTGAGGCTATTAGCTGCTGGAACAAGTTACAGAGGAAAATGCTGCATTTGCCATCATTAGGTGTCTTTGAGTAAAAGCAAATTTTTTGGGGGAGATTACTTTTCTTTCTTTCTTTTTTTTTTTTTCCCCAGGTTGATACTGGGCCTTTGGTGGGAAGCAGATGAGAGAGGTGGTCAGATTTTAAAGTCTGTGCATTATTAAGACATTACCTCTACACACATTAGGATGGAATATAGGATACGGTCCTATGGAAGCAGTGCAGATCACAGCCATGTAGTCAAGCCTGTTACATGTCAGTGCAGTGTCTACTGCTGAGCCTCTGGGACTGATAGGCCATTTTAAAAATTGACTGTACTTCTTCCTGCATGGTGGCTGTGTTATAGCCGCTAGAAAAAGGTTACTTATACAATTGAATTAGACCTGGGCATGGATGTGGGAAGTGTTGGCTGGAAGGGCATGCACCAGGAATGTGTTTAGATATCCCAGATGGCACTTTCCAGTGTGCAACAGATATACATCCCTGTCCAGCCTCACGCTCTTACCTGTTTACTTTAGTGCTGCTGAAAACTAAACACACTCCTGCTTTTCTTCAGTTGCCATGTAACAGCCTCATCTGTTGTCACAACGCAGCTCCTGCACTTGACCAAGATATCCTGGCTGTTTGGAACCACTCTTGGCTGTTTTCCTCTCTATCAAATGTTAAATTTTGAGTGACTTAGTAGGCTTTTTCAGGAAAAGGTAGACTTGCTTAATAGAACAGTTTTGCCCAGTATTTTTACCTCTAAGTTGCAAATGTCATTCATCCCAAACTTACACTTTTGCAATACAAGATTTCATGCACACTAGGGAGCATTTCGGACCTGCTGTCTTTAACTGCTAATAGGATTTGCAGCTATGTTTGTGAATTCCAGCTACCCCATTTACTTCACTGAGCTTAAAGTTTATATGTTGTGAAGAACTAAAGTGAAATATTAACACCATACAGTTAAACAAAGAAAGTTTGCACAGTATCCTGGGCTATGTTTTTCTTCATTTTCCACTGGAAAAAGGACAAAGGCACAATGAAGCTAAAAAATATATAGCAACGTATGGGCTTTAGAAAACATTTTCTTTACTTCCAAAATACCCTGACTCACATATTATTTATGTAGAGCATTCAGTTGATTTAGAGAAGACCTTAAAATGACCCATTAATCCAAATTCAATTGGAAACTGTAATAGCTGTAACTGATCTGTTGTCACAACAGCAGTACACAGAAGTCATAGGAACAGACTAAGAAGATAACGCTGCTAAAATGTAAATGTTTTCCCACAGGATCTTCAGCCAGCTACAAACTTTTTCATAATTTTCAAAGAGATATAGCCAAGATAAAAATTACATTTGAGGTATTTTTCTTACCTACTTTATGTGAACCAAACTATTGCTTACTCTTTTTTTTTTTGTCATTTAAATTAACATTTTACTTTGTATTTCCCTTTCTTTTTTGTATTCCCCTCAGTGTATTTATATTTCTAGCCCATCCCTTCATTCCCACACATTAGCACATTGCCTGCATGGTAGGATTTACAGCATAAGTTTCAGTTCAAACTACAAAAGGACTGAACCCTGATTAGATCAGTTCTAAAGCAGAAAACAGGGATAAAGTTCTTATTAACTTGAAGTTTGTAGGCCTTGACCAAAGTTAATAAAGAAATAATTCTTTTTATACAGACTTGGTTTTTTTAATCCCCTAAATATTTGTTCATACCAGTTATTGGTTACAGAAGGATCTGCAGCCTGGGGGCTGCTGGAGCTGCGTGGTCTGCAGCTGCCAGGCTCGGTACAAAACCAAAGGAGGGAAGCCAGGAAACTCTCCCTTGAGGTGGCCACAATATATATGGAGACGCCTCTTTGTCCCTTCCTGGAGGACAAACACAGCCTGCATACCATATTTGGTGGGTACACACACAGTAAAGGCAAGAAGAATGCTTTGCAGTGTCCAGGGGCAGCACCTCTCTAGCCGACTGATGAAGGGGGAGTTGGACCAAGACAATCTGAGAGCCCTGAAGTAATGGCAAACCAGATGAAAGTGAATCTGTCCTACTGCTTGAGCGACCCTGTGCCCACACAGCTGCCAGAGACCCTGCTCCTGATTCTCTTCCAGAAGAAGTTTGTCCTCAGCCCTGGGTCTCCACCCTTATCTCACCCCTACCATAGGGGAATATGCCTGTTGTGTCCTGAATGCCCTATTACCCTTCATGGGCTCCCTGCTCTTCTGTGTAGGTGTCTCCAACGGCTTACCCACGCTGAAGGCCTCTTGTGTCTTCTTTGTCTGGACTTGTATGACCTTCCTCTGCTACCTGAGCAAGCCCACCATGGAAAGGGTAAGGCAGCACATAAACCATCGACATTTTAATCACATGGAGTTTGCAGCCATCACCAGGATTTTTAATTGTCATTGCAATGTGAGCAGGTCCACTTCTTATCACACAATTTGCTTGGATAAAAAAGGCTAGTCTTGTCTGGGCTGGTCACATGGTTGCTTCTGTATTTGTTTGCTGAATTCTTGTTATTCATAATTTATTTAGAACCAACCCTGTTCAAAGTCAAAACAAAGACAGTATGTTCAGTCACTCAAATTATAGGCCATTCCCCAGGGCAATAACCCAAGACTTCAAAAATTCATACAATGCCTTCAAAAAAAAAGTAGGAAAAACAGCAGCCTTATTATTTGGCAAGCAAGAGCTATGATTTTGTTGAGACTTGCCTAAAAGAAACATTATCAGATTTTGTTTTGTCCTCTTAACAAAGAATCTGTGCATAAGCACGAATTTTTCAAGCGTTCAGGATTTAGAGCATGACAGAATGAAAATGTCCATCACTGTACCCTCCATTTGCCCTGTGTTCCTCTAAACAATCCTCCTGTGCTGGGCTGCCTAATGATCCATAAAACACTGGCCTGCTGATTGCATGAAGTGACTTTCTAACCCATGCAAAGATGGCTCATGTCAGAGTTATGAACCGCAGAAGCGCAGGCTAGGAAAACTGTTCAGCGAGCTCTTTCAGTTGAAACAGAAGACAGCTGGATGTTTACAGCTGTTGAAAGATTCAGCAACAAACTTCAGAAAAGGGACCACAGGACAGTGGTTACACTCATAAAAATAAAGATGTTTTTCCTGGAGATGTACTTGTTGACTTGAAATGGTCTCTCTGCAGGCACATGGGGATTATGCTCACTGTTCACTGGCCAGCAGGCACAAGGGTATGGCCTTCTGGTTGTTGAAATGAGCTATAGGATGAGATGGAGGTAGGGGAGATGTTCCTGTGGAAATGTTGTAAATGCCTAATCCCCAGCAGCCTCATCTTCTCCATTTTTTGCTTCTCATGATTTGTAGCCAGAAGTACACAGAGTTGCAGATCAGAGTGGTATTTCCTGCTGAATTGTCATTCTTGCTGCTACTCCTACAGCACAGCACATTTAAACTTGGCTCACTATAGACTTTCACTTCTTTTTTTTAATTTATTGCTTTGACATCCCATACCTTTCTTTCCTAAGATCAACATGGTAGTCATTTTTGGGTGCTGGGAGTATACCATGGGGGAGGATTCCTATTCTCTTATTCATCTCTACATATCTCTTTTCAGTCACTTTCAGAGGCAGATAACTGAGATGATTGGAGTTACGGTCACATGTCATGATCGTTTCCTCCCCCCAAAGGAAAGCTGTTTTCTAAATAACAGCAAACATGGGCAAACCCTGATTATGAGTTTTGTAATGCTTTTCTCTAAAGCAGCTGTTGTTTTGGCAATTTTCATTAGTAGTACGGGAGCTTCACATTTAAGGGTACATTTCTTAGGCAGATAACTTGAGGTAGTGTTGTGGGTGGATCAAACTCTTATTTCACAATGGCTAATGAGCAGCCATGGTATGACACAAATTTTTATGACCTCCATTTAGCTTAATCTGTAATCAGGTGCAGTTTCTTAAGTGAAATTACTGACTGGAACTGAGTCCTGTGGACCATTTGAAAACATGAAATGCATTGTTCACTGGTCACTTTACTTTTGAACTGTATGTTGACATTTGTGCGTATTCCCCCTAATTTGTTAATGAAGGTATAAAAATAAACACCAGAAATAATTAAGCAGAAAACCTTAATCATGCTTTTTATCCCTCATCAAAAGTCTTAAGGCATTGTCATATAATTAGCTGAGGTGGTGCAGATGACTGACTGTTATGCAAACTATGTGGAAGAAACAAGAAGGAAAAGATAGATCAGTAGAGCTGTAAGAAATAAAAAGGCTCAGTTGCCATGCTTTGTAATCTGAAAGAAAACCCAGCAAAAGCAGGAGAAAGCATATCATGTGATCCAGTAGTTCAGTAAAACCATCTTTATATAGAATGCTTTTTTTACAATGTGCTAATTTTAATCACTTCTGTAAATGGAAAAAAACCCCTACATATCCTCCCTTCTAAATTTAAAGAGGAAAGGCCAATAGCAGTTTCCTCATTCTCTCCCATGATGCAGCAAACCTCTGCGCAATGATCGAAGTTTTACCATAAATCTCAGCCCATGAGCCTTTTAATTTATTGCTTTTTAATAGCCATCAAAACCAGAGGAGGCCAAGCCCTTGTTTTTCTGAAGTCAAGCAGGCTGGAAACTGGTGTCTTGTGCACTGGTAGAAGAGGACTGAATTTTGGCGCAGGTATGTCTTTCACTCTGACTGCTGTATGATCAGGAAAGCAATTTGGCGTCTGTTGGTGGCTGGTGAGGTTTTGACTAGCACTGCCCACACTGCTGCTTAATCCATCTGCATCTGCTCCAGGAGCTATTGATTCTTCCTTACTCAAAGACCAGAAACAACCATATCAAATTAGCTATGTTTCTCTCTATATGTATCTCTCAACATTTGACTGAGAGATAGAATTCCTGTCTAGACTTGCCTTAACCCTTGCCAGTGAAGGACATTAATCCCAGAGTCAGGGAAATCTTCCATCTCATTTTCTCTTCTTCCTGAAGACTCCCCTTTTTTCTCCTCCTCTCTCTCCTGAACACTGACAGATAACAGAATCTGGGGCAGCTATGACTGTCTGGGGCAGCCAGTGGGAAGACACCCCCAGTGAATTTAGCAGGTCAGTGATGGCACAGGTATGAACTTGGCAGAAGCATGATATGATCTACCCACTCTCCATTTTCTTCTCGGACATTTGAATACTTGTTTTTTCTGCAGCATTGGAGTGGCAAAACTAGCAAGGTTGTGGACATAAAACAGAAAATTACTGGTCAGATGAGGGTTGAGAAAATCCAAGGATGAAATGGAGAAGAAGGCAGGAAAAGCTAAAGCTGAGCAGGCAGCAGAGAACTGGAAATAAAAGCCCATAGCTCCCCTTGGGTTTGTACAAACTTTCTACTTTTCTACTTTCCAATTTTCTACTTGTACACATTAAAGTGACTCACAGCTCTCTCAGAACTGAATTGCAGGATGACGAGGCAAACCCTGGCAGAGATCCTTCCTGTGCTGTTCCTGCTCTTGCTCAGCAGTATTTCCCCCTCCCACATGGCACTTTCTTTAAAACCTCGGGGCTGGTTCTAGGGAAAGTTTTGAAATGCCAACAAGAAGGCAAAAATAGGAACTTGCCTTACAAATGCTTTTCATATTTAATTTGATAGAGACAAGCCTGACAGGTAAAGGTTTTTAGGCTGCTGGACTCTGCAGAACTCTGAAAGACTTTTAAGGGAGAGCAGCTTGTTAGGTATGTTGTCACAGACATCTTTCTGTCCAGTCATGCTCTGTGTGTGTATCACCCAACAACCATTGAAGCCCCTTGATAAATTCCATATACATTGTTAGAAGGGTAGTGCTCTCAAATATATCTCTACAAGTGTCATAAAAATAGCTCTAGAAGCTACTAGAGAAACAAAACACTAGAAGCATGTAGGGTTGAAGTGGTCTCCTCGTGGACATCAAAAAACCCACACCAAATGCCCCAGACAAAGGAGAGGTTTTGGTTTGAGCTTATGTGTTATGTGATAATGCTGAATCTAACACAAAGTCATAAAGAGCTACTTTTCCATTTTGGTTTTGTATAGACAGTAGGACCTTGCTCATGCTTTTAATTGCTGAAAAGCCTCTGCTTCTAGCTGTATCTGGTGTACATGTTGCATATATACCGGCATTTGTTCAGATTTATTATCTTACAGATAAGAAACCTCTGCACATCCCTGTTTTGATTTGTCTGTATTTTGAATTCTCATCATGGTCTGAGAGGTACTAAAGGTTTAGTCAAACAAATGTAAGTATTTTCTGTTTGTCAGCTGAAAATCTGTTACTTCAGCTTCACAAAATAACTGTTGTTCTGGTTTGCATGAGTTTCTGGTCTCTGTCAGGGCTCCTAGGCACTATGGCAATACAGATAAGTAATAACTAAATCTGCTGCCAAATGTTGCAGGTGCAAGAATAGTTGGGTATCAACTGAGTAGAAAATGGGTGCTTCCCCCTCCCTTGATTTGCTAAAAAAAGAACAGAAAGCCCTAGGTTAGCAGTTTTTATTAAAAACAAACAAACACACACCACTGAGAACAAATGTATTTTAAAAATGCCTCTGCAGTGGCTGGTGAGAGCTGTGTATTAGTGCCCTCACATCCCCATCCTTTTCACACACTCATCAGGCAACCACTGCCTGTAGCAGATCTTGCAGCTCCAGCTTCCCCAGGGAAGCACTGGCATAGGGCAAGAATCAAGCTGAGGGAGGAGAATTACTGAACCCCAGCCTTCATAAGGTCCTAAGGTCAAAGTTTCAATTAATTTAAATAGTTTTCTCAATAAGTCAAACATTTTGGAAAGGAAATAGTTGGGAGGGGAGAGGGGAAAGTTACATTGGTTTTCACCAAAAATTATTTCGAAGGAAAATTTTGGACTAAGCTAATCAATAAGTAGAACATACGAGTCCTATAGGGATGGTTTGTGATTCCCATATCTGGCCAAAGGAAGCAAGAACCCAGGCAGCCACAAAATGCAAAACTGAGACATTTACCTGCTGCAAGGCTGAATGCTTCTCCCAAGTCTTAGTTGTGATAGAGGACTATTATATGAGTTTTCAACAAATACTCAGATGTCTTTAAGAGGAGAAGGCCAGAACCTGTTGCACTTTGATGGGCATTTATCATTTTTTTCAATGGTTAAATCATATTTGATCCTTTACTTCAAGATACCAGATGCTGAAGACACAGGACTGAGTAAGAATCTCAGATTTCATTTTTTTGAAACACCTTCAAGCCTTGTAATAGATAAAGAACTCCTGTAAAGGTAACATCTAATCCTTCCCTTCCCACACTAGCCAGCCTTTCCTTACACCACAAGCTCAAGCATCAGAGGCCATTAACACAAGCCAGAAGCCTTGTTTTTTTAATCTCTATTTTGCTGAAATCTGCCTCATTGTTCGTCTTTTCGTAACACTTGGCACTGGTAATAATTAATGCTGTCAAAGTTTTCCTTTCCAGGAAAGGTGTTTCTTTCCTCTACAGAGCAATAGTGAAGCCTGGAGATACTTGCTACTCTGTGGCTGCCTTTCCCTGTTCACTTGTGGGGATGTGAGTTAAGAAGGATGATGGAAATCCTGTGCTCCTTTAAAGGAGATGCATTTCAAGGCAGGAAGAAAAACAGCAGTTTACAACATTCTTGTGGGCCAAGAGCAATGGGAAAAGAGTCAAGGAGCTCCAAAGAGCTTTTCCCGCTCTTTTGCACTCCTGCTGAAGTGTAACTCAGAAGGTGCTGCTCACCCCTCTTTTCCCCTGGCCTATGGAGCCATACCTCAATGGATTGCTCCAATGCTGCTTGGCAGAAAGCTGCAATCAGAGTAATCTGGTTGACCTACAGCCTGCTGTAGGTTGATCCAGACAATGAGGGCTACCAGGATGAGGCCAGCTGGGTTTTCTCAGCAGTCTGTACCCAGGCTGTGGGTTATGACACCTCATACTGATGCAGTGACCTGGGTTAAGCTTATCTCTATTTGGGGCAGATCTCCACCTGCTTCTTCTCAACTTTTGCTCTGCTGGTGGGGTGGGTTGACCAGGAGAGGCATTTCTGGCCAGCCATTAGCAGCAGGATGTTTGCCAGCTCCTTGTCACCTCTTGAGCACCACAGAAGTGCCAGATCAGATTTGAGAATCTGGCCTATTATTTTTTGACTATTGTCCTGAGGATAGAAAAGTGCCCTCTTCACTTGTCAGCAACTCAGAGGTCACAAGTTGGCTGGTTTACCAAACATGAGAACAATTTGCCAACAGCAGGGACTTACACCCTAAAAGGAGAGAACTGGCTTTTAGCTGTCAGCTTCCTCGCCACCCCAACGAAGGGGAGATACAGGGTATCAGTAGCTGCTTTTAAGTTGCCTGGAGTGCTAACTTGTTTCTGAATTTTAGGCTGTCTTTTAAGTCATGCTTGTCAGTTGCGAGCCGTGCGGGGAGCTAATACTTCTTAAGGGCTTCTATCAGTCACCCGCACTGCCCAGCCTGGAAAACAGATGTGAAGTTTCTGTAGCTCAATCCTTATTCCACTGCATTGGTGGGATCTTGCCACCAATGACAAAGGACAAAGAATTAAGGACACGTCACTTTGCTGTGTATTCTCAGATTTCAGCAGTATAAAATGCACTGAAATCTGAATCTAAACATGCTGAAAGGGCCTAGATTTCTTTCATTTCAAATTATTGTAGTGCCAGCTACATCTTGTGTGAATATAGAGACAAAAATTCTTATATATATCTCTAATGGTAACTTACTATATTCTAATTGCATATTCTTCCTTTCCTCATATACAGCAGCTACAGAACTCAGAAAGACATGCCAGTAGTAGATGAAGAGGATTTGGGAGTTATCAGGAGGTGTGGAGGAGGGGAGAGAAGGTTTAGGATGGACCAAAGGGAATTGCACCCTCTTCATTCCTCACTGTCCATGCTCCTGTCTCTGTAGCCCTTCCTTTGGATCCCCTCAACACTTTGCAACACTCTTCCACTAAAGAGATACATAAGGTGGGAATGGAACTTGTAAAGCACTGGAATGTTGCCCTCAGCTGTGATTCATGCTAAGAACAGTCCTCGGCCCTTGCATTCTATAGCACATTTTGGCAGAGGATCAGGGGTGGTTCTTGGCCACATGAACTTCACGGAGTTACAGCAGGAATGCTTTTATTCTAGTTAAGGCAATAAGCTGAGAGTGGTTGTTTAGGGTATTTGTGGGAAGATTAACCAGCCCTGATACACAGACCTGCAAGTTAGGAGGTTCCTTCCACTGCCCACACAGAGGTGGCTCATGTGCTAGGCAATGCCCTGGGGTAGTCCAGGCAGCCATAACAGCACTGGTCACCTGTAGCTCTTATGTCCCCCCTCCTGACCCATACAGGTGTCTCAAGGCCCCAGGGTATGCCCAGTGGCACTAAACAGCTCCCTGTAGGCAACTGCCTGGAGTCCTCTGGGGCTGAGACTAATATAGTCTCTTTTTCTAGGAAAGAACAGGCTGCTGCAGAGGACAATCACTCATCTAAGGGACATCAGATGAATTGCCTGCTAGAAGTTCATGTTTCACTTCTTTGGTCGTGCCCACAGACTTAAGGTTTACAATTTTCTTGTATCTTGCATAAAGTGAGACAAATCCCAGCTAGGCTGCAGCAACACGTGGTGCAGGCAGAGTGGACTGCAGTCATTTTTTAGAACTTTCTTTTGGGATCAAGTCACAGATCAAAACTATTTACAAACCTCTGTTTATCCTCTTTTTCCGTTCACACATTACCTTTCTATTTTTGTGCTTATCTCTCAAGTTCCCCTTTTAATGACTGCCAAAAGGACAGCTATTGATACCATGTGCCTTTCCTGGGCTGCTTCCTGATGCACCATGTTTAGCCCCCAGGTGTGATTTCCAGGAGGTGAAGAGAGAGAAATTGTTGGCATGAGGGTGAGCAGGCGAGCATACGCTTTACAATAACACCGAGATGCTGAAAAGCAGGAGCTGCAATGCTGATCATATCACTGCAGCATTGCGGGAGACACCTCACAGCATGGCAGACACATGCTGTTTGAGTCTCTGCCCTCTGCAAGGTAGTGAGTGTAACATTTTACATCTCTGTCTCACTCAGATATGAAGGACGAGCAGCCTAACAAGGTCAAGTTTGTTAGAGGCATGCATATTCCCATCTGCTCAGGCGGATGGCAAACAAAGTGCCTGGCACAAAGCAAGACACTCTAAAAAGGAATTGTTTAAGAGGGAGTGTCTAAGCAAAGCCAGGAAGGTGAGTGGTTGTTAGATACCATGCACTGAGACAGGCACAGATGCATCAAATCAAAGCCTTGCATATTTAGCAAGCAAAGCAGCAAAAGCTACTTTTGATTTTCAAAATCCTTCCAGCTGTATTGCTTTACAAGGCACTATTAGCAAAATGGCAGAGGAGATGTGTGAGCCTTAGCAGTGATGTACCTCCAAAGCTGAAAGTTCACTCCTTCAGTACAAGTGCAGAACCTGCACTGTGAAATGGCTCATGGCTAAGGCTGAGCCTTTGCTAAACTTGAACGAGCGCAGTTTCATCTGGTGAGTCGTAGATGGGAGATCCACAAAGGCATAATGCTAGCTTAGGTTGCAAATTGGGTTTCTTTCATAGTGGATAAAGATAAAAAAACCGCTCTGTCTTTGAGGTGCTAAGGCACAGTCTAAGAAAACTCAGTTCTGAACACTATTTACAATAAATCCTGTTGAGATGAAAGCTATAGCTTCACTTGTTTCATATCCTGGACTTAAGGATCTTCAGAGCACAGAGGTTTCAAAACCTAGTATCTTACAAAATCTGGTATCTTGAATGTACCATGATAATAGAAATGAAGATGCCTGTTAGGTTCAGGCCTTTCAGGCATTTTATTTCCTTAAATATTATTTTAGCTAAACATGTTAATGGACTGCTTGTACATGCTTTGATTAGGCATGGGGATTGCGAAGGAATAGAGAAGTGTGGTGTGTCTAAAGAATTGAATTATTCTTTCATTTTTCTCTTTTCAGACTTCCAAGAGAATTTAGTAATTAGGACAGAAAGGACATGGAGTAAAATAAAAGGGAAGGCACAGATGAAATTTTCCTGTGAGCCATCCCTAGGATGTGTTTTGTGATGATAGACAGTTAAAGGTAGATTTTATTGCATCCTTTTTTGGTTTTGCTCAAGTTTAAGGCAATGACATTTTTCTCTGTTGGCACCTGAGAAATGCAGCTCTTATTTGAGTTCACAACATCATCTTGAATCAACAGCTAGTACAGTCCCATAGAATGCTTTCTGCAAATTTTGCAGATTTGGAATTTTCTAAGAATGCCTGTATCAAAAATACTCACTAAACTCAACCAGTGCTTGCCAAGACTGTTGTCTAAACTGCAGACAAGAGAAGATGTTCCTGCTTCTGGGGCCAAGATCCCTCTTCTCCCTGCCTGCTTTTGATGTTGATGTCTCAGTGATGAGGAACAGCATGGCCCAAAAAAAGATGCTTGGCTTTTAGACATTAAAGTAATGGTCAGTGGTATCAGAAAGGAGCCCACCAACACAGCAGCAGAAATCCAGAGAAAGCCATGCCCTCTGCTACGAAGTGACTAGGACACATCTCCATGACTGGACACAAGCAGATGGACCATGTGGTGATGGCTCATGTGCAACAATGACTCGGCCACACTCAAACTGTTGGGACGGATGAGCAAAGGCATTGGTATATCAGTAGAGGTATGAGCAAGACACAGCAAGCAAGTCCACACAGTGCTAACACTGCCATCCACGTGTCCTGGCCTATTCTCTGCTGCCATGGGCACCTCTGCACTCAGGAACTGGAGACAGCGGGTGACAGTCAGAGTAACAGGCAGCTGGGCTGGAAGGCACTTCTGTGGACACATGCATGGGTCCAGCCTGGGGACATTCCCAATGGGTTCCTGCAGCCTTGGGACTGCTGGGAGCCATCACAGGCACTGCAGGAGGGTGCAGAGCAGCAGCTATGGGGGAAGCCCCATGCCAGCCAAAACATACATTTCGGCTTAAGAGCCAAGAAGATTGGCCAGCACTACTCAGATAATGGCTTTACCATCCTACCATGGAACCTGGAAATCTTTTTTCAGAATCTCAGATGATTCCCAGACAGCTGTAGTTGCCATCATTGGTGTAGGCTGACAATAGGCAGGTTGCTAAAAATTGAACATGGCATAAAATTTCAGCTATGCCAGAAGCATGATGACATTCCCTAAAATTAAGAGCAAACACTGTCTCACACATACAGTCAGAAAAATTAAAAGCTACTTAACTTGCTTTCTGCAGATGCTAGCCTATGGATATCAGTGACAGCAAACTTTAATTTCTGGGAATGGCTCCTAAAGCCAATGTTTATCTTTTACTTAGCTTAATTAATAGCTAATGACAGACACATGATGGTGGATAACTACCACACACCTTAATCAATGTCAAAACCTTACACAGTTCCTCCTGGTTCGTTTGGCTCACTTGAAAACTAATATCAGCAGCAATTCGTCACCTCTGAAGAGGGGCTGATAGGCAGCAGAAAGCATTCTCTGAAGCTAAGCTCCTGGGGAGGGATAGCAAAGTCTGGCTCTGCAATAGCAGCCCTGAGGTCAGCAACAGTAGTGGTCAGGGAGGCATTTCTGGGGCCAGTCCCCTGCTGTCATATTGAGGGAGTCACTGTAAGATACAGAGGGAATAGCACATCAGATTCTGTTTCCAAGATGAACTCAGTGAAAAGGGACTGGTTTACTCTACTGTCTTTTGCATGGGATTGCAGGCACTTCAGGAGGAGGTTCACCATTCTGGACTCACCTTTTATTTGTTTCACATTTAGCAACCTAAAGTCCACAAGAATAAGTAAACTTATTCATAAACATCTTCAGAGACCATGATAACCAAAAGAATAGGCTAGGCCCAAAGTCATACACTTCTCTGGACTGAATTGGTCAGGATGTGGAAGGAGACAGCAATGCCCTGATGTCAGAGGTCCTGAATAGTAGCCCCTGGTCTGCACAAAGCCATTTCACAGTTTAATGATAGCCCTCTATGTTGCTGATGTATGAAAGCATGAGATATTGAAGGTGTAAATAACAAGCATTGGTATCCTTTAACTGGGTAACAGGGAAACTTTTAAGCAAGGATTTATGTTCATTAATAAGTCTCATAATTACTCTTCAGCATTAAATATGTGTGTGTGTATATATATATATATTTCAGGTGAAATAAGGATCTTGATACAGCCCACATGTAGCAAGAGTCTTCTGTTTTTTAGTCTTCTTATTTTAGTCAATTGGCCACCTTCCCACACCAGATAATGCAATGTCTATGTGGTGTTAGAAGTGTGCCAGACAAGAAACTCTTTTGGGGGAAAAACCCACTGACATGAGTCATGCTCAAAATTCTCTGGACACCTCCATTAACCTGACATACTGTTTTTCTTCTGGTGTCTTGGGAGTACGTGGTTGCAAACACAGAGACTTAGCCTGAAACCTTCTGGCCATGGCAGCTTCCCATGGTGCAGGTAGCTTACTGTGGTACCACAGATTTTCTTTCTGTGGCCACCCCAGCTAGAAGATCCTCTGCCAACCTCCACAGCTTCACCAGTGTTTTCCAAGGCCATGCTCCCATGTAATTTGCGCTGCTATGTTTGCTGGTGGGAGCACATGCTGAACCAAGCAAGGGAACTGGTTGTGTTATATTATTATTATTTTAAGAGTATTTTTAGGTGGCTCGGTTCCCTCAGTACAAACTCAGGTGGAGCTCTATCAGCCCACCTGAGTCAGCTGTGCTCTGTGTTGCAGTAGCAGGGGTGAGCTCTTGGGGGCCATGGGCAGGACACTGTGGGCATCGCTGACAGCGGTATGGCCATAGGGAGAGTTATCCATGGGAACAAACACCACACTGAAAAGATCAGCTAGATTTACCACCTGTGGATGTTGCTTTGTGAAGGGAACCTGTGGCTGAGCAGAGGAATCAGTTTAGGAGACTGGAAAAAGGCAAATTGATTACCTCTGGAAAACCTCCTCAAGCTTTCCTTTTGGGGAAATGGAGGGATACAAAATAGGGGTGTCTAGGCTTGCACAAATAAGATATACAAGCCTTTCAGGTGGCAAGCCCTAGCAGTATGTCTTCATGCAAGGGGAAGGTGCGATGCTTATATGAGCCTTCATAGCTGTACTTGCTTCATCCAGCCAGCTTCTTACAGAAACAGGGAAGATTGTGATTTAGAGTACAGCTTCATCTGGAGCACATCCCTGGAGAAACTGAGCATTAGCAGTCCATCTAACCTTCAGGCTACCTTGTACCTACACTATTTATGTCCACTTGAGACAAACTGAGCTAACAGATGGCACAATCACACCTCCACTGCATTCTTTTTTAATGACAATTTAACCAATCCCTTTTTTCATGATAGGCATGGAAAGTGATTGATCCCTCAGGCACATTGTGACTGGGAGTACTCAAAGCTGCATATCTGGATGCAGAAGATAGGGCAACTGAGGCAGTGAGACAGTATGACAGATTACTATAGTCGGACTAGGTTACAGCTGCCAGCTTAAGTGGTGCCTGTTGGCCCAAAATCAGACAGATGTAGCCTGACAGGTTAGACCAGGGTCACAGGTAGCCTCCTGCAAGCTCTTTCATTTGTCTGTGGTAGTGAAGCTGTTCTATCATGATTTTCAAATGCCATATGTGACCTGCTATAGATCTCAGGTCTCCTTGCACTGGCTCACTGTCATGTGCCTGCAGCTGTAACTTCGGTTTTAAAGTGCTGAAGAGCTGTAACAGGCATTTCTGTGACACATAGATGTGTCTGAAAGCCTGGCCCCAAAAGCTGTTTATTTATAGGCTACTAGACATGCTTAGCTCCTGTTTCTGAAACAGGCATTTCCCCATCACATTTGTGACCAATGTGACCATGGCCAGCTCATGCAGCTTAGGTTTTCTGCTTTTTTGTGTCACCCCTTAACAGAAGACCTAAAGTGGTGGAATCAAAATATGCTTCTCCAGCAGGGAAGAACTATGAGCAGAGCTTAGCTCCTGTACAGAAGAAAGATTTGTTAGGGCAGAGACTCAGCCATCAGCAGTAGGTGGCTGACTATAACATCTAGCCCTGGAAAAGGAGGGACCTCCGTACAGTGCCGTACAATGCACAGCAAATAAGTAGGTCAAAGAGAGGTGTGTAAGACAGGCCCCAAGCAGAGGCTTTGGGGGTTTTATAGATCATTGTTTTGGACTGATGGTACAGAGACCATGTCTCCTGATCAAAAGGGACTGAAAAGCAGTCACAAACCAGCTCCAAACCTCCCTCAGGTATTCCATTATTTTCAATGAACTTCAGCAAAATGAAGGAAAAAGCAAAAACAAAATACAAAGCACTGAAACAGCACACATAATTCTTCAGGTACAAGCTGTCTCACAGCTCCAATTCCCCAAGCCAACCTGTTTCACTAACAAACAAACAAGTGCAAAGATCAACCTTTTTCCAAGTGTGTGAGTAAAAATCCTGCTACCTCTTCTCTCTCTGCCTGGCAGACTGGACAGTGTGATCACCCCTGTGGATGAGTCACTTCACCCGGACCTGGCAGGGACAGCCCCAGGCATGACACTTGTTCCCTGCCTGCATGCTGCCATGCCTTAGTGGGGTTACAGAAGAAAGGGATGCGGGCAGCTCTCTCTGCAAAAGCCAGGCTAGCCACCTTTCTGCATGCTTATAAAATGGTCTCAGCTCCAGGGAGATAGTCAATGCAGAGCTAATGGCTGGTGAAAAATGCAGACTTTACATCCAAAGTATGACATCTTCGACTGTATGAACTGAGAGTTCAAATAAGGTAAAAAACACATTTTAAAATCACCTAAGCATGAAGGTGGAAGTGGTTTAATTTCTTTCAAAATAAAAAGTACTGAAGAGTGCCAGGGTTCCCCAGTAAAAGGCTAAAACCCCCACCAGAGGCCTGAGAGTTGTTAAATCACCTTTAACCATGATGCATGCCTATAGGTGAGGGGTAGACATGGCAGTGGTGCTGTAATAGAAAGCACGATCATGCTCCCCGCCCAGGACTGGGCTGAAGGGTGCAGAAGCATCCTGCAGGATGCCGGGAGCATCACCTGGCTGTGGAGAGCCACCTCCTTCTGCTCTGAAAGGAAAAGGTCTGGGGCCAAATGTGAACATCTCAGTGGTTCCCCTCAATTGCATTTTCCAGACCACCCTGAACTTGCACCTGAGTCCTTAGGCTGTGTATCAGTAACTCAAGGAGACAAAAAGTTTGAGTTTTACTGGGAAGCAGCTTCCAGTGTATGAAAACGATTTGACTGGAACTGATCGCTAAACTCTGAGCACATGCTTAGAGTGGTCAGAGAAAGATTCAAATGTATGTGAATGTCCATCCTGTCTGAGACACAAAGAGGAATGGCTTTAAGCTCAAAGAGGGGAGATTTAGATTAGATTCTAGGAAAAGATTCATCTCTGTGAGGGTGGTGAGGCGCTAGCATAGGTTGTGCAGAGAAGCTGTGAGTGCCCCATCCCTGGCAGTGTTCAAGGCCAGGTTGGACGGGGCTTGGGGCAACCTGGTCTAGTGGAAGATGTCCCTGCCCATGGCAGGGTCCTGGAACAAGATGGTCTTTAAGATTCCTTCCAACTCAAACCAATCTATAATTCTATGTATAGTTCTTGGAGGTAAGCACAGGTTTAGTTTTCTTCCTGGGGCTGTGGGGCTATGGGCTCGAAAGCCAGAGTCTGGGAGCTGATCCCAGAGTGTGGGCACAGATCCAGGTACCAAGAATATAGTGGACCCTTTGTCCTGCACACCAAAGACATTTTCTCCCACCTCCCTCATCCTTCTCCCCAACTGCTAGCACCTCTTCCCCACTGCAACAGGGGAAAGGTGCAGGTTTAATATCAGAGAGAGGGTGGAGAAGGAAGACCCTTGACAGCAATAACCTCCATGGGGAAATGTCTGTCCCTAGTGCAGTCTGTCCATATGTAGCTTTACTGCCCCCTACAAAACCCCCACTTCATGGGACTGCATGACACGAAATCCAGCTGCAGCTCACGGGAGATGAGCTGAAAAAGAGGACGGCAGTGACATAGATGCAGAAGGAGGGCATCCTTGCAGGGAGCCAGACTGGTAAGCTTGTGGCACTGTTTTCTTGTTAAATCCCAATTAACTCAGGCTTAAAGGCTCAACCCAGGCAAGTGTGTGATATAGAAGGACTCCTCGAGGCAGCTCAGGTAAAATATATGCTTTATAACCTCTGCTTTTAGTGTCTTCTTTTTAAGATCTGTTAATTTAGCATATAAATCACATCTTTTAATATAGGAAAGAGAGATAGGTTTGAATTAGAAAATGCCTGGAAATTCAAATTTTGATTACTATTCTTCCTCTGAACTTCAAATTAAGAGCAGGCTATTAATGGCAGCACAGAAATTCCTGAGTAATACAGTTTAAGCTGGATGCTTTAAACTGTTTAAACATAAAGGACCAGATTCTCCTTTATACAAAGGCCCTAAAGTGATAGAAAATAATATTTAAAACCTCTTTCAGACTTAAATATTTTCATGAAGAGCAATTTTTTTATAGTGTCTAATCCAATCTAATCTTGCAGAAGATAGTTTACTGTATTTAGTACAAAGTATTTACATGGTTACAGATAAAGTGAATACATCATTTTGTCAGCTATTAGAAAATACTTAATAATTCCAGTTGGAGCACTCAGCTGTAAGAGTTGCTGCTTTCCATTTCAGTGAACTTTCTGTTACAGAGAGGAAAGAAATGATTCCTCCACATGGCTGAGCATCAGATTTCTTTGAGCATGAAAGCTGGCTTGTAAAGGGTTGGTGTTTATTGTTGCTCGTTTCCATCAAGAGTGTTTTCTGGCATGCAAATAACCTGCCATCCGCTAGCAGCCTTAAGCAGCTCTGCTTTTAAGCCTTCTTCTATGAGCCTGTGTCAGCCCATCCCAGCATGCACACAGATTAGCTCCATTTTAGGACGCAGTCTGTAGCTCCTTTGGTACTGTACAGCTACAGCTGTGTGAAAAGCACTAGGTGGCAAAAGGGAAAAAGTGGAAAAGGTGCCTGTGGGTCACAGGCTGGCTCTCCTGCCCTTCTTCATCTCTGAATTCAGCTCTGAAGACAATCTCTGCAAACTCAGAATAACCAGAGGGGTTGATTTCAGCTAAAGGCTGCCTGGGGACAACTCTTTTTCTGCACTAGCCTTTACAGCTAATGGCTGGTTTTCAGTCTTGTTTTGTTTTAGCAGTGCTCGTTGTTTAAACAAGTGAGGTTGCCCTTATACTTTCTGGTAAACTGAATGGTGCTCTGGGCTTGACAGGCTGCACATGATGCCTGAGTTAACTCACTCAGATATTTAAGCTGTAGCATCTACAAGCCCCCAGCTGGTACCCTACCTTCTGTACATGTGTACATCTGACTTTACATCCCAGGAAATAAAATGATTGCATTGCACAACCAAACTTACACCATGAAAAATCCACTAAGGTGACTGGCAGCTCAGGAATAACCTCAAGCTGAAGCCAGAGTCTCCCTCTGTTTTTAAAATACCTAGGGACAACACTGCTTTTACACTCACTCAACAGAGAGGGGTGGGCCCATGGCTTCGCTCAGCCTGTTAAGTTGCTGCCGAGGGCAGTGCTTTCCACATGTGACGGCCCGGCTACAGGACCCAGCTTATAAAGTCGCCCTCTGTCCCAGTACCCACAGAGCTCCTGCTGCTGACATGCCAGATCTAGCAACAAATCTGGGTGATAAAAAAAGCAAAAACCAGACAAAATTTTGAAGAAAAAGCTTAGTGAGGAGGTAGTTTGTGGGTAAGGATGAGCAGCCAAAATCAGGGCAAGGCAATAGCTGCCTAAGCCACCTGATAATAGTAAACTAAAAAATGCCTGGCACATGACGCAGTAAGATTGTCCAGTCTATAATCCAGAGTGAAGGGAGAGAGAGAAGAGAAAGGCCAAAAAGGCAGGAAGCAGAGGACTTACACCCATTGGAGCTTTGCCCTGGGTGGAGCAGGACAGCTCAGACCCTCTTTCTTGGGCAGCCACACATGTCCTTGCTCCATAGAGGCTCTGCAGTAAAACATAACTTACCAGGGAGCACAGGGAGCAATCCCCAGGTCCCTGCACTCCAGCCACACCTGCACAACAAGCAGTACTTCTGCCATGTCGCTATTCATCTATGCAAAAAAGAACTGAGGGATGTTTTGGGGGACAGCTAATGTTATGGTACTTTTCTGAAAGGCAATCTGCATTGCATAGTTGAACACCAGGCTCCCATAAATAATTAGTAAGGCAAATCTTCGCCTTGCCTTTTATCTTTGTCACAGTGACTGGAATGCACCCTGCTACCATCTGTGATTATAATTCATGTGTCACTAAAACCACAAGGTATGCTTTTTGCACGGCTGATGTCCATCCTCCACCCACCGGCTCTGCCCATAAATCTCCTTTTTATCCAAAGATGCTAGGACCCACTGGCAAAATCTGAAGACTTGCCAAGTATTTGCTTGAAATATTAATATATTGTTAAACACAGGGGCTTTTCACAAAAGACATATCTGACATTTCTAAGGATTGTCTGGTGAGCTAGGGTATCATCTGGAAAATGTCTGTTGTAAGCGTGATGGAAGAAGTGGTTCAGAATAGTCTTTTGCAGAAGGAAACAGTTTCAGCAAGGATCTTGCTTCATTAGAAGGGGAGATGCTGATAGAAGCTAACCTAAAACAGCTGCTATATTTATTGCCATCTTTAGGCATTTTGATATTAATAGCAATAATAATGATATCAATAACAACGATAACAATAAGAAATCAATGGAGGTTAGGCTGCCCACAGCAGGCTCACTGCCCCACAGTCTTTCTTGCTTGTTTACTGTGCTGTACAGTATCCCTAAAAGTGACTGCATATTAAAGGAAAACTAAAACCAAAACCAAGCAAAAACCATCTCTGCGTATTTTTAAGACCAACGGCAAAGTCTATGTAGGCTATGAAAACATGCACTGCCAAACCACTGAAATAATAACTGAAAAAAATAAACCTCCTCAGAAAATCCAAACCAAGAGCCTTTCCTTGTGTACACAAACTTGATCCTAAACAAAGCCAAGGAGACTGCTTAAGGCAGAGGCTTTTTGTGCCATGGCACTATGGAAAACCAGGCCATTCCCCAAGGGACTGCCACCTTTTCCACAGGTATCTCACTTGTCTGGGTACACCTACAGGCTGATAAAATGTTTTTATCCTGAAGATTATTAAGGCACCTGAAATTGCTTGATATTATGAAATAGTTCAGTGTGGTCCTCTACAATGCTGCCAGCTGGCTGGGAAATTATAGTACCCCAGTGCATATTCTTAGGAAACAGGCTTTTTTCACCTCGGCCACTATAATGTAGGTGTTCTTAAACCATCCACAAAGAAATCATGATTACTCTGTCTGAAATGTCCAGCATTAATGCTGTCATGAGAAAAGGACAATGAATCTTCTGTTGTACAATACAGAGGTCATGACAGCCCAGACTCTGATAGTGGAGAAGGGGAGATGTAAGGTGACTGAGGGCTAGCTCGAGATCAGACTAATTTTCTTGAGTGATGTGGTGTGCTTGCATGGGCAACTTTCAAAATAACTGGTGCCAAGAAGAGGAATTTTGACAGACTCTCATGGAAAAATACTAATCTCTTCTTGCTTATCTTGGCATGTCTCCACCTGTGGTGCCACCACTGGTCACCCTCTCTGACCCCCTATGGCACAGCTAGCCAGATGTGCTTCATCCTTTTGATCTTTACCATACCATGGGGACATGGAGAAGATCCCTATGAAGAGCAGCTGAGGGAACTGGGGCTGTTCAGCCTGGAGAAGAGAAGGCTCAGGGAGGACTTTATGGTTTTCCACAAGGAGGTTGCAGCAAGGTGCTTATTGGTTTCTTCTCCCAAGTAACAAGCAATGGGACAAGAGGAAATGGCCTCAAATTGCACAAGGGAGGTTTAGATTGGTTATTGGGGAAAATTTCTTTCCAACCTAAATGGCTGGAAAAAATTCTATGAATATTGCACATATGCTATGGGTGCATAAAAACAAGCTAACATCTGTCAGAAATGGTATGTCTGCAGCTGATGTGGCCCAAGAGCAGAGGGTTCTGCCTTGCTTTTCTATGAGTCTGTGGTATTCAGTGAGTCCCATAGTCAGGAGGAGGAAAGCTGGAGGAAGCCAGAGACACCAAATTTTCAGGAAGCTGTAACAGCTTTGAGAAAAAAAGTTAATGAAAAAAAGAGCTTTGGGGAAATGTGAAGAGTATCAGAAATTTAAATTTTGAAACTTGCCTGGGACACCACTCCTGCAATAATCAAGCTACAATAAACAGTAGTGGTTTGATGTAGGGCTATCCTTACAGCTATGCAATATTCATTTTCACTAGAAAATGGTGATAAGTGTGTGGGATTTGCTGCAAGATTTAGTGCCTTTGTGGAAGAGCCTAGTGTGAGGCTTTGGCAAATGTTGTTCTGAGCTGTGCCTGGCACAAATTGGACCAAACAGAGCTTATGAAATCACTGGTAAGTCCTTATCCTTCACCTCAGTTATTTGCAATGTAAGGTCTGGGAAGCAGAGCTGGTCTAACTCACAGTACTTTGAATGAATCAGAGGCTTTAAAACAGTTCTCATCACCTCAGCCTCTATCATTCTGTATGTCTGCATGTGGGACTACTTTTACGGCCAGATTCTTATCTGCCTCTGTAATAGCCTTGGTGTAAGAGCTCTTATCAGCAGGGACTCACGTCTGCAGAAGTTTATCTGCCTGTGGCATAAGCCAATGTCTCATCTATTAGGCTGCAACTGAAAATTTGCTATCTAAGGTTGTTTGTATATCAGAGAATACAATTAAAAGCTAGCTGTCTAAAGCACAAATGGCCTCAGCTATTTGAACAGTGTGGTGGCTATTTGCAGGGATCATGAAGAGTTCTTCAGCCCAAACTGAAGCAGATGGTACGCTACCAGAAACCTACGGTGTTACCAGGAAAAGTGTTATATGATTACAAAGCCACCTTCACAGGGCTCTGTGTGAAATTATGCAATCAAGGACCAGGATAAGGACCATTCCTGTGATAAGCAACTTCATTGCAAAGGCAACTTCATTGCTAGGACGGAGTCAGATCCATCCTTCTTTCTGAGAAGAGGTTCAACTACCACATCATGGCAGAGACTTGTTTGCGTGCTAGGGAAACAGGGAAAGAGAGAGGACTACTTACAGAGCGCTAACATGCAACATTTATAGGACGTGTGTTTTCACCTTGAATGTAAGGCAGGATTCTCACATTTTCTACCACACTGCTTTCAGGGCTTGACTCAAAGACCTTGAAAACTTCCCATTGACTTCACTGGAGTTTGGATCATGTCTAAGCTAACCAACAGCCTGGAAGGGGGAAAAGATAAACTGCATTTTTCACCTGGAAAGATCCAGGAGAATAGTTCCTACAGAGAGAAGGGGGATATTGTGGTGTTTTGGGTTTCGTTGGGGTTCTGTTTTATGTTGCTTGGCTCAGTTTTAATTCTCCACAGCAGCTCATAATCTAATGCCTGGCTTATTTTTAATGCTGTATTTTTCTTGTTGAGAATGTTAGGGAGAACATCCCACAGGACCTTTGGCCACAGGGCCCAGCAGACAGCTGAAATGAAGCAGTAGGATATCCTGCAGAAAAATGCATTCCATGATCCAGCCAGGACTCCCACAGGGCCACGGAGAGCAGGATGAGGTTGTAGAGCTGTGCTCAGATGTCCTCTCACCAGTGCCATGCTGGGCAGAGGCTGCCATGGGGGGCAGAAGGGGACCAGCACCCAGTGCAGCAGCACCAGATAACGTCCGGAGCCCATAAATTCAACAGCAGGGTTTACAAACCCACTGCAGTCCCTGTGACTATCCCAGGGGTTGGTGAACAAGCCCCACGAAAGACAGAGGTTTGATTTTAACATGAGCCATGTTTCTGTTTAGCCTGGGCCCAGTCCAAAGTCAGTCTTAATGCTCTGCTTTGTGTTCTGGCTGAACTAAGCTTTGCTTTTCCACTTCTGAGAAAGCCCAGAGAGCAGGCTCCTGGTGTGAAAGCCCTATCAGACAGGCTGCTGATGTGAAACAAAAGCCTCATATTTGTTTCCTTTCACATCCTTTTGGGTTAGAAGCACGTAGATGCAATTTAACAGGAACAGACATCCTAAAAATAACATCTTCAAAACAGCCGGAAAATCAAGATTTTTACTTTTTAATGATTACCTTCAGCAGCCCTGCTTTGTGATCTGGCCTTAGAACTAACATCACACAACCAATCAGCCTTATAAACAAAAACAGTTTTCACGCCTCGCTAGTTTTAAGATAGAATGCCTTTTAATGTCTTTTCTACTAATTAGCAGCAGTAACTTCCCAGTCTCTTGACAGAGGTTCTTTTTAATGTTTGTCAATAAACCCACCAAGCATTATGGTCTTTTATTCAAAGAGTGTTGATAAGGGATAAGCAAACAAAATGGCACTAATTTCTCCCCACAAATGACCACCTCCAAACATCAGCCCTGCTGTGTAACTCACCTGCCTAGGCAGAAGTTGGCAGGAGAGGCTGAAGATGCGGAGACCCTTCAGTAGGGCCTCAGTGGCCAGAAGGATGGAGCAGAAGGTTATTACTATGGCCCTGTCACAGGTTTCTCTGCAGCTAAAGCACAGTGCAAAGCCCAGAGGAAACCATGCAGCACCCAGGATACAGTGGATTAATAAACCCCATGGCTTTTTCAGAGGCAGAGCATGCTGTGCAGCTGCTGTGATGTTGCCTTACAGCTCTCCTCTTTCTCACAGGACAGCTCTTCAGTCTGAGACATCTGCCAATAAACATAATGTCAGTAAAGAGTAAAAGCCATCCAAATACAAATAAAAGGGGCCAAAGCATCCTTAACTGTGGTTAGTCTCAAAGCATCTCTGTGATCTAGATGTTGCCAACAGTAAGTCCAGCTCTTGCACTCTCCCTCTTACAAATAGCTGTGCTCAAGCAATATCAAGTACTGGCTGGGCTAATATCAACAGTGGGTATTAAGGGAATGCACACAATCATGCTAAGGAGTAATAAATGTTCCGGAACACACCCTTGCATGCCCATTTTAGAATAAACCTTTACAGTCTCAGTTCTTCAGCGGTCCACAACAGGGATAGCCTAATGCCATAATGCTGGGATTTGTCAGCTTGGATTGCACTGAACATAGACCTTTCTATGCAAGCTGCCGCGTTATTCCTAGCTAACACAATTATTTGTGCTCATATTGTCCATGCCGTCTCAATACAACACTCAGACATTTCAAACTGATAGTTTAATTAAATTGTGGCAACTGGAGTTATTTCAGCTGCAGGAGTATCCGAGGGAAAGATAAACGTGGCATTTGTGTTCAGGGAAGGGGATAGACTCTGTTCTGCGTGAAGATGAGGCTTTCAGCAGGCTGAATTTCATTAGCATCTGAATCCTCTAGAAATCATGCTCATTTCACACATATCAGGTTGGATGCTTCAAGATGGAAAGCATCAAGATCACTTGTGGAAACCTTGTTTTACATATGTAAGGAGAGCTGGATATCCAGCTATTCCTCTGTGCTTAAGAAGCATTTTTATGTGGTTTAGACATCCTCTATGCAGCCAGATTGGTCTTTACTTTTACTAGCCACCCAAAGACCAACATTAGATTTCTGTGTTTCAAGTTATGTGACTAAATAGCAACCACAGTAAGCAGTAAGACCAGCAAGGGTCAATAACAGATGGAGGCAGCCTGGTGACCTGAGCAACGAAAACAGGGCCCACTGGATCAGCCACGCTGTCTATCAAAGGAGAAGGATTAGACCATTACTGATGTGAAACAGCCCATGATAGGACAGCCAAGTGGGTCAGACAGCCATGCACAGGAAAGGCAGATACTGCTTAATATGATGCAGGCTTTAACAGGAAGGATAATTTGAGGACTGTATAAAAATTCTTATGGAAGGTTTTCAGGGGACTGTGGGATTGTGTGGGTTTCAGTAAAGGATGCTTATGAGAAGGAGGAGGCATTCAGTAATGGAGGCATCAATATGACTTGGAGGGGTAATAAACATGAGGAAATAGGAGGGAAAAGCAGGTAAAATGGCCCAGTTGAGTGTATACTTGCTTGACTGAATCCTGCGCTTCATAACCACCATCTGGAATGGGTTGCCCAAGGAAGTTGTGAATCATAGAATAGTTAGGGTTGGAAAGGACCTTAAGATCATCTAGTTCCAATTTCCCTGCCATGAGCAGGACCACTACACACTAAACCATGTCACCCAAGGCCCTGTCCAGCCTGGCTTTGAACACTGCCAGGGATGGAGCATTCACAACTTCCCTGGGCAACCCATTCCAGTGCCTCAC
>WYDI02023321.1:0-12998 GCA_009867235.2 Psittacus erithacus | reverse complement strand
CTGGCTTCCCCTCCTCCCTGGCAGAGCATGAGATTCAGAAAGTCCTTGGTCAGAGTAAACATTACTGAGCAGCAACTGTAAGCAGCTGAGCAGCAGCAGCACCGGTGTTATCAGCGCTGTTCCCAGGCTTAAAGTCAAAAACACAGCACTGCACCAGCTACTAAGGAGAAAAATGACTGCTGATGCTGAACGCAGGACACCCATATAAAGCAATTGAAGTTTCATAAAGGCAAAACTTCCCAAAAATTATTTGCCTCCCATGCATACAATGCCTTATTCTTTTAATAAAATCATGGCCCTTTACATCGATAAAACAGTGAATTCTCTGCTGGTTTAGTGAAACGGCAATATATTAAATGTATTCTCATGTTAAAACACTTCTTTTTGTCAGAAGAGCTCCCTTCCCACTTGCTGCTTTAATAAAGCATGGCAAGAAGCACTAACAGTGAAGCTGCACACTGTAAGGCTGAGCTTTCTACAGAAGTGAGTATTCCATCAACCCCTATTCCCAACAGCAGGGAGACAAAGATCTATGACCAAAACCCCTTCCCTGTCTGTTTGGCACATCAAAGGTATGTGTCGCTGCCTTCCGCCACCTCAGGCCTCCGTCTTGCAGAGAAGCTGGCAAGCAGATCAGCAGCCCCTCACCATGCCATTTGGGCCTCACGTCTCCCCAGAAGACCCCACCAGGCACACACGGAACCTGAGGTGAGGTTGGACAGGGAACTGGTCAGGAGACAGGTGACAATCACAAGGCACTGCATCTCCTACCAGGTATTTCAGAGCCCCAGTTGCCCTGCAAGCATCACACTGCCCTACACTTCCTGAAACCCTACTGTGGCCTCATAGAAGACCTGCCATTCACAGGGGATTTTTATGCTTACTGAAAAGATTGTGACACATAAAAGGAGCTCCCACACTTATCCTCGCCTTATAAGCAATTCTTTTTTTAAGACTGCTGCCTGCAAAAAGGTTTAAAACTTGGGAGCAGAGTTCTGAAACCTCATTAAAGAGAAAAAAAAACAAGCTTGAAATGCAAGAAGAGCTTTATCATAAACAGTGGCAGTTTGTAGTGATATTTGCCACTATTTAGTGGTGCAGGTGGATATCTTCATAAAAATTCTTCCTGTGTGCTGAGAAAGAGGGCAGTATCTGTTGTTGGAACTGATTAACTGCATTTAAAACTTCACATTTGCTTAAAGACCTTAATTTTACTTCCTTTTAATTGTGCTCTGACTTAAAATAAACATTGTTTGGTGCTTGGAAATGCATTTGCATATGTTGAGGCTAATACAATTCCAAGTAGGCCATCTTTCTTTATTATGCCATATTCACTTGTCATTGTAATTCCTTTCCCAGAACATGTAATCTCAGTTGCACAAGTTTTATCCAAAGTCCTACAATGTTTTGGGGCAGCTGTTGAAGCTTGGGTACCCAGACTGATGACATTTCTGGAGAAATTCAGTTCCTTCCCAGTTTTTAGCCCTCAAGAATGCTAAAAAGATTACAAATAAAACTCGCAATGCAAGCTAAAAGTTCAGAAGCAGAAAGGCTTACCTCAACCAGAGGAGCATAAATCATTATCTGCAACAGCCCACACCCACAGATAGCTGTTCACTTGCAAAATATAAATTTGCTCCAAGCAGAAATGCAGAAAGCAGAGGTTCCTGAGCATCAGCAAGGATGCAGAGCATCAATGTCTACATAGCAGAGAAGCTGATTGCAAATGAGTCTCGGAACTTGCTGGGCTGAAGACTCAGGTGCCCCTTTGCTTTATTTTTGACTCTAAAACTAACTCAAGACTTTGATGTTTTGACAAAGGTCAGCCCCTCTGGAAATCAACCGCTCTGCTGAAGCTGTCTCAACAATTGCTATGGTCCTGATAAGGACTGCTGGAAACTGCTGTTATTAAGACTGCTGTAAGGTATCTGTTGTCATCTCCATCACAAGTGACAGCCTTGTTTCTTTTCAAGTGTTCTGAATGTTTGCTCCCTTGCCATTTGCACTCCATTTTCTTTACCTGGCAAAGCTGGTTTGTTCCCACCCCCATATTTCATTCTGCTACAGCCATTTGCATGTGTGCGTGGCTGGGACAGTTCCTCCAGCTGTCTTACAAGAGATGCCATTTCTAAATACTAGTCTGTATGACTACTCTGAACTCACACAAGTTAGGTTATCTATGATGAAAGATCAACATATCTTGCTCTTACAGGAAATTTTTCTGTCTAAGAAATCTCAGAGGCTTTTAAACATTCTTTCATACTTCTGACCACTCAACCTTTTAGATTTCATTATACTATGTTTTTCATCTCTCAAGGAGAGACCTCACTTTTCAGTTAAGTCTATGCAATGCCCTGAAACCAGTAACAAAATACGGTAAATGATCCTTAAATTACCACCATGCTAAGAACTAATTACCCAAAAATCTTTTTACCCATTTCTTCAAAAGTCACCGGACGATCTTGGGAACCATGAAGAGCCACACTCCTTTATTGTCAATTATAAGTTGAGATGGCAATATTATCTCAAGTTTCCTTAGAAAAAATCCCAACAAACAAATCTACTTGCAGTTTCCTACCTTCTATCCAGCAACCCTAATAATCAAAACACGTTCAACCACATTTTAGCTAAGTTCTCAGGCCAGTGATTGTTGATAAACCTTTAGTTTTTCACTGCATCATACACCCAAAATATAAGCCAAACATAATAAGGGTTGGAAGCATCACTGCTGCCATCCAGGCTGTCCACAGTACCAGAATGGGTATTATTTCAGGACTGTGCTATATGCTCAGTGAGCTGTTATGTATTTGAAGAAAACTTCTAAAAAGTGTGACCTTCAAAGTACTCAGGTAAATGGTGCTGCAAGTGCCAGGTTTTCAGATCCCAACAGCATCTTCCTTGCAATTGTGTTGAGGCCCACTTCTCTGCCTCAAAATCCAGATGCCTATGATTGTGCAATAACCTGAAGGCAGCAGATGCTGCTTTATCTTGCTGGGTATTTTTTTCCCCTTCTACATTAAAAATAGGATATGAATTTCTTACACCTTCTAGTACTACTTCATCCAAGTAATTGATAACATTTGGAATGCAGCTTCATGTGAAAGGCTCATTAGTCTGATAGCAAAACCAGCAAGTTCAGAATAACACAGTGGAGCATGTGTTGCTTTTCACTGCAAATGCTCCAAAAATAAGCAAAAGCAGCCCAAATCTTGACCCTAGCACGCACCCCAAATTAGCTCAAGAAATCTTTTTCCAGACCAGAAGCTGTTGCATGGCCTCTGTTCCAGCACTGGGTCATAGCAGAAGATAAGTAATTTCCTCACTTTTTGTGTTTCTTTACAGAGGAGCCCCAAAACAAGCCCAGCAAAGGCTCAGAACAGCACCGCTGCTCTCAGGCTTGCCCCATGGGGGTGGCTCTTGTGCCCTGTCCCTCCTGCTGTCACACAGCTCCCCAGGAGAAGGGCATTTTTGCATTTACATTGTGGAACACGATGCCACTGAACTAGCGCTATTTTTTGTCTCCTAAAAAAATTACAATGTGAATGGCTGCAGCTGTCTGCTGATTTGACTTGGCTAGCATGGGAAGTGGCAAAAAGATACAAGCTGGCTTGAAGACTATTAGAAAAGCATATGCAAAACAAGAATCCTCTGGTAAAAAGGGATTAGATAGTGTCCTTATTAATTACAATAAAATTAATTCAAGGAATCACTGGCAAGGCAGAAGCAGCATTTCACATGATCAGATATATAGTTTACCCTTGAAAATGACAAATAACCATTAAACCTTTAGGCAGAGCAGGGTTTTATGCCTAGAAAAATGAGATAAAATTGCATGTTAACCGGTCTTGCAGAGACACAAAGCTGTTAGAAGCAATTAGCATCATGATAAATACTATCTCCATCAGTGACGTAAGGCTGAAGTTACATGACTCATTTTAGCCAAACTATGACTCCTGCAATAACTTAGCAGCATTTTTCTGAACGTCCACCTAAACTTGCAATTGAAATGGAGATGGAGGTAAAGAGGTTTAAGAGAAATGAAAAACAAACATGCAAACTAACAGGCAAATAGGCTAGACAGCAAATCAAGAGTGGTTTTGGCAGAAAGTCTCTACTCTTCCTCCCTGGCCTAAACAGAGCTAAAAATGCCCAACATGAACTCAGGATTTTGAACTCCCCAGGTTTTCCAAGCTCCTCCCAGGATCCACAGGGAAAGGACTCACTAATAAGGCCTAATGATGACAACATTCTTACACAGACAAACCAACCAGTTTATTCTGCATCCCTCCTTCCAAATGAGGGAAAAAAGGGAGAAAAAAAAAAAAGCAAGGGGAAATACCTGGTAAACGAGACTTGTCAGGAGAAACCAAGCACAATCCTTTCACTGCTATGTATTTATTAACAAGCAAAGAAGTTCTGAGTAACTGCTTGATTTGTTGAGTTACACATGCAAAAATACACAGGTTTCAAAATACCTGAGGTCAAAGGAAGGGCTCTGGATGGTGCCTGTTTGCTCAGATTTTGAGGACAAACTGGTCTAAAGAGACACCAATGTGAAAGCAGTACAGAGAAACAGAAAAACGAAAAAAGCCACGAGATCCCAAAGCTCAGAAGCAATGCATTTTCTGCAAGACACTCTATTTAAAGAAGTAACCTGAACTTCTTCAGAACTTCACCTTCTAAACTGATGAAAGAACAACCCTTGGACACCGCAGGTACCACAGATGTACAAGAGAAATAGTTGCACTGTTTAACCCACAGGGTCACTGCATGCTAACATACACTGCCATTTTGCAGCTGCTAGTAATAAGCTCTATCTGCAGTATTAGCAATACAACTATATCAAAATTCTCACCTTTTGGTAGAAGGTGTTCTGAAACAAGGACTCTGCATAATACCATGCTGTGCACATGAAAATGTCTAACCTACACATACTGGGCTTCTGATCTAGGATACAATGGAGAAACACTCAGGCAAGAACAGAGTAAGCGCTGTCTTGCTGCTAAAGCATCAATTCCAGTTGAAGAAAGGTAGATTCAGATGTCAGATTTCACATATGACCTTGAGCAGGGCTGAATCTTGGGATTGTGCATTCTGTCCTGGCAGTTGGGATGACAGGGCACAAAGGCAACTAGTAAGTTATTTGGAAATTACTCCAATGGGCAGGAGCAGTTTTCTAACATGATCTACTGTAGCAATAAAAGCAATGAACTTGTCATCAAGAAAAGGCCTCATAGGTGCAGCCTATATTCAATACAAAAATAATCAGAGTGATTTAGCTCCTGTGCTCACTAACCAGAGAGATCTATGGCCTCTTATACGTTATCTTTAATATAAAACATACACTATTTATACACTATTTTCACTCTTACTGGCTTCCTGCACAAGGCACTCTATTTACAAGGTATTTTTAGATTTATAATTTAATCATATAAACAGCTTTTGCCAATTGATGTTCAAGTCCCATGGTGATATACTTTTAGATTGGAGCTTTAAATAGCTCCAAGAAATGTTTATCCTGCCAATGAGGAGCTTAAGCAATTCACAATTTATTTTTATCCTACTGGTGTAACGAGGGCAGGTAAAGGGGATGCAAACCATTTTCACATTCATTCTAAATGCTGCATTACAAACACAGGCTGCATCTTCAGTTCTTCAGGGTCCTTAAGCCTCTCTTTGTTCCCATAGCCCAGAAATTTTAGCTTGCTTTATGCTGCTTCAAGCCTGCCTTATGAAACTAATCTCTTCTGCTTTCTTTTCTTATACAAGCTCCAATCACTCAAGCAAAATTGTTTTCTTTTAGTTTCTTCATCACTTACTGTATTCTGATAAAGCCTATTGGACTCAGATTCTATAACTAGGATATATTATCTAACCTTACAAGGCAAATTTTACCCAAGTCTTTTTCATGTTGGACAGAAAAATCACATTTTAAACACTCATTTCAGGAAGCTAGAATACGGGTATATTACACAACAATAATAAAATATATCTTATCACCTTTATGTTGAACAAATACTCTGAAAGCACTTACTTTTGTTATAAGCCTACAAGTTAGTATTTCTGATTGCGCTGGTTTCTTTCAAACAGCCAAGACTGATACGCAATCAGCATGACTCAGGATGTTAGGGGTTAGTGCGACTTGCAAGATACTATTTTTAAAAACCCCTACAAATTGCAGTTTCTTTCTACATTAATTTCTTTCAGTGACACACATTGAGTGACTGGAAAGAGACAGCCCAAATTGTAGCAATTTCACTTGAAAAAATAAAAGCATATGAACAAACAAAGGAGTGTGAGCACTGATTTATAGAACTTACATGGTCTATGTTGTGAAAACGTGTTCAGTAGTCTTAATGCTAATTCTTACCATCTTTGAGAAAACGCAGAATGGATTTAAAATGTCTGGCACAATTCTCTGCAAATACATCTGTACAGTTCAAAATGAAGGCACTGGAAAAATACCTACTCTGTTTCTGAAGGGTTAAGGTTGAACAAGCAGACTTCACCAGGACGACATTCTAAGATATCCTGTACACCCTGGGTCTCCTGCAGGATCTGAACTTTACCTTGTTAGTCTCAAGACTTACTGTGTAAAAATGGAATGTGCATTTTATTTCGTATTTAAAGTTACTTTGGTGCTATTAAATTAGTGAAAATTTAGAACTGGGTATTATTCTTCAAAAAACTGCTTCTTTACACATTACCTGGCCCTCACATCAGGCTTGAGTTCAACTCACCCACTGGAATCATGTTGAAGACTTATTAGAACACATACTGAGCAGGCTGGGGAGTAGGGAAGATTTACCTGTTTGAATATTCTTTGACCAAATGAAATAATCTGATGGTGCTTTATGCTCAGAGGAATTAGCCCTGGCAGCTCTGAGCAGCACAGTGCAAAAACACCACACTGACTGTAAGCCTGAAGGGGAGGCGAGGGCACTGTGCATTAGGGACTTGCGGTCCCTAATTGATTGTAGCAATCCCTCTAGTTCATGGGTGACTCTGCTTCTGCTCACAGAGAACCTGCCTGGGCACAGAACCTCTGCCCTCCCAAAAGAGACGTGTAATTTACTCCATTAGGTACAGGGAGGCACGTGAAGCGCAGATCAGACTTTAACAGCAAGTAACTAAATGAAGTACGGTGATGACATACTTTTTAATTATCCATGTACAATACCTAAACAAAAGAGTAACATTTCCAATGACAGATCAACTAGATTAAGTATCTGAAACAAGGAAATGTATACTGGTGCTAACAAAATTAGAAAGAACAAAACCTACTTAATAGAAAATAAATTACTAGCTAATGTAATTGTAGGCCCTTTGCTTGCACTTGAGCATTTGAGGAAGTATTAGCAGGTATAAACACAATCTAGACCTAGCTAAAGTACAACACTAATTACCCCAAGGAATGCAGGCCACTCACAAATTAAAACAACCACGAACAGGCTTTTATGGAAAACACTTGGAAGTAACTGCCCTTACAAAAACAGAAATCCTTTTCATATATAACATTGTGTGGGGTTTTTTTTGTGGATGGGATTAAAAAACTACTGCAAGTCAAATGATCCACCATAAATAACTGAACACTGGGAAGAAGGAGAAAGAAACTTTTTATAGTATGAATCTTATAAAGACAGGGCAGTATATATTCAACATCCCAAGTAAATCCCATCAGTTTACAGGTGGTGAAATTACATAGGCCTGAACTCTATTAGGATGTTAATGTGTACGTTACAGCTAGAAAATGAACACATTTTTTAACTAGTGTAAAGGTCTTTAACAGTTTTTAACAACTATCTCTATCTTTTGTTTTCAGAAGAAACAGGATTACAACTCAAAAAGAGCAAAAGGATTAACGAGTGTCCTAACAAATTACTGCAAACACCAGATACAGTCACGCCTAAATTTCAGTGGCCTAAGGTACAAACACAGCACCAAAGAACTTCTCAGATGAGCCAAATGATTGAATTTCACTTGCAAAGGACAATAAAGCATACAAGCATTGATTTTTTTTCTTCAGAAACTCACAATTCTGCTTGTGAATGCATAATCAGCAGTTTAGATTCCAGTTAATGCTTTCCATCTAAAGAAGCAGTACAGAGATTAGAGCAAAACTTACATTTCATTGTGTTGCAGGAGATGAGAAAAAGATTTTGTTCGTATCAATCATTCTCTCTGAAATGCAACTTCAAAAGAGAAAAAAAAAAAAGGCAGCAGCAAGCTGTGCTTTCCATTCTGGCGCCAAGGGTGGTCCCAAATGGACTCAGAGCCAGAACACCAAATGTAACCAACCCTAACACTTCCTTGCAAGGCCTCACTACACCAGAACCCTTTAGGTTTGGCTGAGGGCCACCCAGCACTACCGGCACGGGCCTATGCCCTGTAGAGATCCTCGGTGGGCCGAAGCTCCTATCACAGACCACAGGCTGGTTCAGCGCGGGTTTTACCCCACCTTCACCGTACCGCCGCCTCACACATGCCGCACTCGGGCCCCAGCGGAGGTGCCCCGGTGGCTCCGGCTCCCTCAGCCCTAGCCTCACCCGGCCTCGTGCAGCGAGCCACGCGCGCCTTCGAGCGCCATGCCCAGTATCCGCCGTGCTGATTGGCCGAAGCGCCCGGGAAAGGAAGGGGAAAGGGACCAGCGCACCCGCGGGCAATGCCCGCCAGTTTCCACTAGACGGCGCCGCTGAGGCTGGGAGGCAATGGCCACATGCACCACAAGGTGGCGCCGGCCGGGCTGGGAGTTCGGCGCCGGCTGGGGCACACGGGAATGGAGAAACCGTTTACATTCGCTTCTTCCCCCTCGCTGCCCTCCTTTATGTTATTATTAAATATGAGTCTTATTCCCTTCCCTTCAGAACTCTTACTGCTTTCTTTTTTTGCTTTTGGTGACTACGGACAAGCACAGAGTCTCAGACAGGTTTGCCTGGGAACGTACTCGGTGCTTAAAGCCAGAAGTCTCCAGCTATTAAAAACATGCAGCCACAGCGGCTGTGTGAGATCCAGGCACAGCTGGGTATGGCAGCAGATTTTTAAACTTACCAGTGAATATCCACTCATTCACTGAAACCAGGTCTGAAGGAAGCCTTAATTCAAAATGTTACACCATCAGAAACAAATGTTTTTAAGACTCACAAAAAATCCCAACCCTATCATGAGGCAGAAATAGTTATTCTCCTTTCCTCCTTCCACACATCATCTATCTCTCCTAACCATGCTGAGGCTTCCAGTCACTGCCAAGTGACTCCAGTGCCTGAGCAAGGGCCTCAGTTTAACTCCAAGAGAGCAAAAAGGAATATTAGCTGTTAAAATCAGTGGCATCTGCAATTGAACAGAGCGCTGGAGGTGGGCTGAGCCACCAGCTGGGCCCCTGCAGGAGTAGAGTTAGGTTAGATTTTAAGAATCAAAGGCAATTATTGTACACAGTTTTACTGTCTCTGCAGGGCACCTGAGAAAGGTTCAGCAACCAGAGCCACTGAGCAACTAACAGGAGGGGCAGCATCAGAGCAAGAGGTCTCTGCCTGCTTGTCTGCATTGTACTGAGCCCTCCTGACCCGTTAAATCAAACCCTACACAGCTGGCCCACCTGCAAGCTGGGAAATACTCTTAACAAAGGGCAATGTAATGTATGCAAAGATCTCCACTCACATGTCCCTTTTTGCTGCCACTTTTAGTTGCTCCAGGATACCAAACAGGTCCCATAAAAAGGGCTCACGTCTGGTCCTGGAACTGGCATCAAACAATAGCTTTTTGGAAACACCATTCTGCAGAACTTTATGTGTCCCAGGCTACGTTCAACACAAGAAAAGCTGGATACTGCACTGTCCTGTCTGAAAGCAGCTTAGCCTTGGCACTTACACTCAGAGACAACAGGAGGTATAGGGGAAGGCTGTGGCCTCCCTAGGCCAGCCTGGACAATACAGCTGGTTACAAGCACTTCTGGGTCTTGCAGGGCTTTAATCATGTCCTCTCCTTTCCCTGTTTCCACAGGAGTAATGCCACTTTCCAGAGACACAACACCCCTCTTAGGGAGCCCATCACTGCCAGGGGTCAAAGAAAAAGTGGTGTGGAAAGTCCTCCTGCTCTGGGAAGGCATGGAGCACATTGCACCCAGGCACACAGTACATGAACCACTCTTCTGCATCTACCCCAGAAAGGTCTACTATAGATGACTGCCCTTCAACCAGAGTCTGTGATTTATCCAGCTTCAATGAAACCAACCTGTCTTCCCCCGACTGCAGCAGCTGCTGCTGCAGAACCTCTCAGCTCATCACATTTCAGATGCAGACATGAAGTTTCTAGCACAGTCAAAACTTTCCTAATGATTTTCCTCTTGCATCACCTTCCCTTCTGCCTCCACCAGTCCTGTCACAAGACACACACTTCAGCAACTGGCAAGTGGGAAATGAAAAATGAACAAGAATCAGCAAAAATGCTTACGTTCTTATAATCCCCAAAGTTGTTTACGTCTGTATCAGCTCTGAAGCTTCCATTCACATTACTTGGGAAGACAGGTCTGGCTGCAGTATAGTAACTCAGGACGCACTGGAAAATGAATAAATCCTAGGCTTAGTGCTGATACAAGAAGCAAGATTTGATAGTTGTGTTATTAATTTTCTAGTTCTCCTAAAGTTTAGCTTGGGCTATGGTTCTTATGACTTTTGCCTATATATATATGTAGTTGAAGTGTTGGCTTTGTAATTATATTCCACATCTTTCCACAGATCATTACATAGGTAACAAATGACTGTGGTAAAAAACACAAGTACTTTTTCTTGGGTTGTTTCAAAACCTTGATCAAAATGATTATTTTCATTGTTTCTTAAATTCCAAGTCCACAAAATGAAGCCAGTGTTTGCCTGCTCCCCACGTAAGTGACAGAGAGCTTTCTGTATTAACTCATCTGAGGCACTTTCAGGTTTCGTTAGCATCTTCTGGCAGAGAACCTCAGAACTCTATTTTTTTTTTCTTCTGATGTCCCCTTTGATTCATCAGCAGGCTCATATTGCTCATGGATCAACAGCAGTATTGGTGTATAACCTTGCTAGATACCGTGATCATCATAAAATCCATTAATGTGTTTGTTGAGTTCCCATCTCCTATTCCAACATTCTCTACCTATTTCTCAATTATTTTCTACACAATCTGTTCACCTGCTCCAAAAGAGCTACATTGAGCCATGGACCCTGCTTAAAGACCCTGATCCAGAAAGCCATTAGTACGTACTAAATGTAAATGTATGCTTTAATGCTTTGCCAGATGAAGGCTAAATCTCTGTAATGCTAGTTAAAAATGGCAGGTTTCTAAAGAGCCTGTCCAACTCCGGTTCTACTTACAACAGTGTAAATGAAGAATCTTCCAAGACTCACATGCAATGTAACAGGAGGAAGGGCAAGGGAGACCGGAATCAGGCTGAGTGTCATGACCATCAGTCACATTGCACCAACAAAACTCCACAGCAGCAGTATGGGATACAGGCTGCTTTATAATCACCTGGAAAATCAGCTAATTGCCAGCTGCAAACCAAAACTGATGTCACCTCTAATTGCCCAGTCCCAGCCATATTGAACACACCTGAACAGTCAGACCTTGAGGTGAGTCTCTGCAGCTCACAGAAGAAAACCTTCAGATTTTCAATGTACATTGACCTGTGGGCTATTATTGTTGCTCACATTATTTATTAATTTACTAGCAGTTAATTACTGCTGTTTCATGCTAAGGATTCATGCAAGGTGCTGTTAATATTAAGAGCTGTTTTAGAGCTTTCATGTTGAAAGCACTTGACAAACACTATCTGAGCCTCACATGAACAGTGTACTATGAAGACAATAGGAAATATTTTTATCTGCTTATGCCCTATGCTGAGAATCACATCAATGATTCCCACACACTGTGAAGACCCCAACAATTCCCTTTCTTCCTTTTATTCATCTAGTCAGCTGTCTAGATACCTGTTGTGGCGAGTCCAATTCACCACCCTGTCGGCACCCTGTGTTATCAAGTACAAACATTCCTGAAGCTACTGCTGTCATACATACATACATTCTTGCACTCACTTTATGTTCTTGTCATTCACTTGTCCAAACACGCTGGCTGATGCACAGCTCCTCCTCTGGAACTGATACTACAGTCAGCCTTATGCCCTTAAGTTAGCAGAAACATTCAACTCTGCTGCTTTCAGTGCTCCCCTTGACAAGAAGACACCCCAGTTTCAAGTCTGTTTTCCAAATGCTGTCCATGAAAGACAGCTTCACAAGACCTCTGTCTGTGTCTGGGGTTCCACATTTAAAAAGACCCCTGTATCACATAGCCTGTGAAGTCTGTGAGCTGCATCACAGATCAGACTTTGGGGTCAAACCCTACCATCCTCTGAATTAAACAGTTTCTTTGATGAAACAGAAAGGAAAATGCGTCAGTCTTCCAGCAACTGTTTACTGAAGCTGGTCAAAAAAGGTTTTTTTTGTTCTTTCCCTTCTTTTGTACCAAAGAAATCCATCTTCCAGTGGCAGCTTTAACCACTATGAGCTCCTTTTCTTCAAAAGCACAAGAAAATACAACATATCACATGCATTAAATGCCGACTGCACCACACCCCCACCCACATCAGCTGCTTCATTGGCTCTGGCACTGGGAATGAACAGTAATGGCTTTAGTAAAAACCCAAGGTTCTTTGACACGTCATTCTCACTTACACCTTAACCAGCATGTTGGAAAACTCATCAGTGCACGTTCATACCTGTGACTGCTACACACTGCAAGGGCTTGGCATTTGGACAATTTCTTTAAACATTAATACAACCTCTTTTCTAAATCACACTGTCGTGGTTTAAGCCTAGTCAGCCACACAGACTCCCTCTCACTCCCCCCCAGTTCCTCCCCCCACCCCGCTCCCAGAAGGATGGGAAGGAGAATCGGAAGAATGTAACTCCCACAGGTTGAGATAAGAGCAGTCCAGTAACTAAGGTGTAACACAAACCACTGCTGCTGCCACC